>JAPFRW010000062.1:0-285565 GCA_030778065.1 Akanthomyces uredinophilus | reverse complement strand
GTTCTTTATATGTCTTCTTATAGTCATTTTAATATTAAAAACTTTTAATTTTAAGATAATTATAATTTAATCCTCCAAATAAATACTTTTATATTTCTTTTAGAATAATTAATTTAAATATCCTTTCTAATTCTGTCATCTTAGTGTATAATATTATATATTCTTTTAGCTTTATCATCTAGTAAAGGTTAAAGTGGCCGCAGCCCTACGGTGATCGTGACGCTATGCAGCACTCACATCTCCGATGTGGGTGTGTGTAAGTCATCACAGCCGCTCCAATCTAGGAGAACCGCCAACCCGCGTCATGCCACGCCGGACCGTGACCGCCCGTCCCCGGTCTGCGCGCCGAGCGACGCTGTTGCTCGGAAAGACACAAAAGGCATGTTAAGCCCACATGTGCAGTCTTTTTCCTCTCGACTTGCCACCGGGACATCACAAGAAAACCAGAAAACATGCTCTGTCTTGCCTGCGCCAGCAGTAGGTAGCCCTCGCACCAAATTGTTCGCCGTCTCGCGGCGCCCGTGCTGTGTTGCCGGACTCGGATCGCACGGAGCCGAGCCGAGAAAGGGGGGAAAAACTTTCATTCTACACTTTTCTATCGCTGTTCCAGATCACTCTGCAAGCCAAGATTACCAACAGAGCTCGTCATCTGCCCGCTCTTCGGTCTCAACCTTTCATCTGAGTGTCAGGGACGTAGTTGAGGTCCATCTTTGCCGGCTCGGCTTACATCCCGGACACTCATGGCTAGGTAACAGAGAGCTGCATTTGCGAGGCGCGTTCATTTGCGACTCGCGAACGCGCCTCGCTGCCTTGTCGTGCTGACACGACAAAAGACAGTGCCCGCCATGTATCGAAACCAGAACTTGTCAATTCTAGATGTCTCGATTCCGCTCCGCCCGCTACTGTGCGATGGAACTCTGCATGAGCGCAGCAGCCTCATGAGAAGCATTGGTAGCATGGCTCTTACACCAATCACTTCACATCGCGCAATCTGCCGAACAAGGTTGCCCGTAGTTTGTGGACACGGTTCCCCGCATCCAGCTCCCAGGGTCGGCGTCGGCCCGGACGGGGAACTCCAGCCGGTCGTCATTGTACGATTGAATTTCCATCAGCAGCTCTCTCGTCCGATATCATGCATGGCTCATCACGTTTGGTCAGAGATGCGTGCGCGCCATCTTCAATCAAGTCTAGTGATGACACCGACTATACTTGCCCTTACTACGGCCACACGTTCCATCGTGTGGCTTCCAATCAGCTCTCATGGTCATCGACAAGCGCTCGTGCATACGTGGCGTTTGCAGCTCTACTCAATATGCAGTCAAGGTGCAGTCGACTCAATAGTTAGCTACCAGAAGCTACCAGGCAGGCAGCTCGACCAGGTTGCTAACCCTAACTTATGCCCGAGCCTATGAACTCTGCCCTGAAGTTACCAATACGGCCCAAGATGTGAAGCAGTACCGATCTTCCTCCGATACATCATCCATTTGCTTATACTCTTGGTCGGGCCGCTAGAATCTACAACATTAGTAACTAAGTATACCGCACCTCTCGACTAGCAGTTAGCACAAGCTAAACAGCATGGTGCATGGTAGTATGGAAAGTCTCCACCTCGGCACCGTCTGATTACTCCGCCATTGTGGCAGAAACGCAATGAGTAAAAATAAACCATTGCATCTAGAATCGTGTTAGTGTTTGGACAATGAACCAGAGAAGAGGCGCAGTGGAACAATGGCCGTGTCATGAACTCGCAAGACAGCAGCATTATGGCGCAGGTCAGCCTCCTTGTGAGGAACAAGCGATGGAGATGTTACTTGACCGGGCCGAGAAAAATTACTCATACGCACAGACGAATCTTGAGGCGCAAACTAGAGACAAAGTCAAAAAGGAAAAGACTCGGAGTTCAATGTCATGTTTGTAGATGCCACATATACCAATATGCAAAGTAAGCTCGCTATGCTAGTATGATTGATGAACCCAAAAAAAAAAAAGCACAGGCTGGTGTTATGTAATGTAGACAGGCACGCGGCTGCCTAGGAGCTCACTCTTAGGTAGTTGCCTGTCCAACTTGTTAAAGTCATGGAGCATAAGCCAGCAAATCATCCTAAACACCAGCGTGCACCAGATATCATCGTGAGAGGCTGGCTGCGCCGAGAGAGGCACCCGAGTCCTCCTTCGGCGCTCCGGCGGTGCCGCAGCATTTACGGCCACGCCATTCTCGGCTTGTACATCGTGTAATTGCTCTTCGTCGCCGGCTGTATCGCTAGCCACGGCCAAGGCAATGTCAGCACCGCTCTCCTCGTCGTCGCCGTCATCGTCGACAGGCCCGGTAGACGAGCCGCCGCGGCTGGAGCCCGGCCGCGGAGCCAGGCTCGGACCGCGCGAGATGCTGCGCTCGCCGCCGCGCATGCTCGGCAGGCTCTGCGGGCGCTGCCCTCCGCCCAGACTCGCTCTACGGTCTGCGGAAAAGGCGGCCCGGGGCACGACGCGCGGGCGCACGACTCCAAAGTACACGTCCATGAGCAGCTTCTGGCGCTCGTCGGGGCTGGCGTCGTCGACGTCCTCGAAGCGAGGCGGCGGCGGAGTGATGGTGCGAGGGCCGAGTCGTTCATTGATTCGCAACTGCAGCGGCGAGGTCGGGGATTGCTCGCTGAAATGGACGCCTAGGGACTGCGTCTCGGCGCGCTCGTCGCGCTCATTGAGCAACCGAAGAACCTCTTGGATGTGGGAGCGCAGGACGTCTTGCACCGCTTCGCGGCGCATGCTCTGGAGTGTTGTTTCACCTTGGTCTTCAGAGCATACAACCACAGGCACGCTAGCATTTTTAGCGGCGGGTTCTTCGGCTCGGGTTTCCTCCGGGCCCTTTCTCTTTGCAGTCAAGATCTCATCCGCAACGTCAATGGCCATGTGTAAAACCTTGAGACAAAGCAGCCGCTGAGCACCGTCCTTTTCACAGTAGAACTTCAACACCTCATCGACGTGGTGACGGATAGTATCGACAATGAGGTGGTTACGCGTGGTGTCGGCGTCTTCGTCAAAGTGTGACTTGAACGCTTCCAAAAGCTTCCGCAGCGAGAATGAGCGCTTGTCGAAGCCGTATGACGTAGGGTTGGGGATGTATGTAAAGCTGCTGTTGTTGATGTGGAAGTTCTGGCTGAGCATGCCCAAGATTTCAAAAGCGAGGGGGAAAATGTGTGATGTGCGATTGCCGTCTTCCAAGAAGTAGTTGACTGCATTCGTATTGCATCCAATTACCGTCAGGCTCTCCGCCAGCTCTCGCTCACTGCTCATTTGCAATGAGCTGAGGTTCTCCGGCATGTCACTCGGTACTTTGAGCCGGCTCTGGTCAATCGTATCGCGGTATATCGTGGGCACGTAGCCAAAGGTGAGCTCCTTGATGTAGTCGACAGGGATCACTCGGTTCCGCTCAAATGTGCACTGCCCGTGAACCTGGAGCGAAAAGACTATTCCCAGGTCGTTTCGCTCGCCAAGAACGAGAAAGCCGTTGCCTTCCGCCCAGTAGCGGTCGCGACGTCGGTCAAATTCTTTCCAGTAGATACCGAGTGCAGCGAGCATCTCAATCATGTGGCACATGGTTGTTGTCGCGTAGGGTTTCGTCATGGACGGCGGCATGGTATCCCAGCTTTTCCTCTTGCGTTGCAGCGCCACGGTCAGGGTATGGTGCTCGCGGAGCGACGGGGGCGTCCTCGGCAACCCGTACGTAGTCTCTCGCGCTCCGGGAGGGGGGTACTGCAACTTCTGCCATTCGCTCGACTTGGCTTCCATGCGCTGAATAGCATGTAGGAGCACGAACCATGACGCACGCTCATTGTCTGCAGTGTGGACGCGTTCTTTGGCCGACATTTCTTGGTATTCCTTGCGCGGATCCAGGTCTGAGGTGGTCCATGTATCTTCCAGGCTCTGCGGCGTGCCGTCCAAAAAATAAATCGGGTCGTCGGGGATCGGGCCGCGGTCGTTTTTCGGGGGAGAGACAAAGATGACGGGCGCATCATACTGCACTTCGTATCGCAGCTCTTCCCAGGTGAAGCGTCTGGTCTTGGTCCTTGCCCAGCCACCCATGACTTTTTCATTGCACTGCGAATAGCCGGCGGCAGAGGCGTAATACTGCTGCATAACCTGCATGAAGGTTGCCGTCAACGCAACCAAGGAGATGATGAGCGCCACAATGGCCACGATAACCTCTGTGCTCGGGCCATTCCCATTTCCACCCCCGCTCGACATACTGATATTCGTTCGTTTTTTTTTTTTTTTTTTTTTTGATTTTGGTTCTAACGACTGATTGCTGGATTCAAGCACTGGGACGCAGCTTCGAAGCGATAGGGGTTGCGCACAGCTGACAGTAGACGTCGTTGCAGCACCGTTGCAGCCGTGATGATCTGAGACGTCGAAGAGCTCCGACGAGGGCTCAGAATATATGTCGATGCATTCAGTCACGATTGCCGCTGCAACGAGCTTTTGCTCATGGCAAAAAATCTTGTTGCAGGGTGGAAATTGCGAGCTGCTGACGGCAGCCGTGGCTGGCAGTGGCTGTGGGGGTTCAAGATGGCCCGGCTCGCTCCCGAGCCATCCTGGCTAGCTCAGGCTTGTTCAGCCTCACCACTCAGCCTCACCACTATTTTTGTACCTACTTCACTATTGTTAAGCAACTACAACCACTTATCGGCAGATTCGGCACTACCCCAGCCAATTCCGCATCTTGCCTATTCTCACGTTTTCTCTCCTATTTTTAGAAGGCGCCCATCAGTCCCCCGCGAGCATCAACCGCACTGTGGACGGCCGGGTCCAAGCCGGGCAGCGTTGCGTGCACCAACTTGTTCGAAAACTGCCTGCGCGACGCTGACGAACAGACGGTCCCCAACCCCTAGTCTGCGCAGAAGATAGGATGGTCGTGGTGATGGGCAAATCCTCTTTGTCGACGACCGCCTGCACTGCAACAATGGGCTGCTGCCGGCTGCTGCCTCCTAGCACTAATGCCAAAGCCAGCAAGCACCTGAAACCCTACCTAGACAGCCAATAATGCGGACGGATCAAGCAGCGTTAGCAGCCGCCACCAACGGACGTCAATACGGTCGCCGCAATCATGAACGGCGCATAATAGTCGATGATCGTCACGGCCGCGCCGGCGAGCGTTGTTCCAGCCATGTCATCCGCGAGCATAGGCAGTGTCCGCTTATCAGACCCGATGACACTCACGCCCTGAGCGAGAAACGCAAGGATGGCGAGGAGTATACGGACGATGGCCGGCATAAATACGGTTGTTCAGATCGGATCGAAACGCTTGATACAGTCCCAGAAGGATGTTTGTTCCTGTCGTTGCGGCACATCAAGCATGCGGAAGGAAATGGCCACGACAAGAAAAATAATGGCTCCCGGGGGAGATTGGTATAAAAGCATCATTGCCACGACTTGAGAAAAGGGTTAGTAACCAGGCTCGACCAGGACATTAGGTTGTCTAACAAATTTGTCCATAAAAGCACCAGCCAGCAGCAGCCTCGCAATAGTGGCCACACTATACGCCGCCAGTGATGACCCTTCTGCGGTTGGCTCTTCAACTTGATCTAACAGGTGTATATTACCTGCGTGAGCAAAATATGGCGCGCCAGGGGCACGCTATGAGCCATGGTGAGCAATGCCCTGGAGAGGCGGGCCGCATTACTGCATCCCGCAATAGCGCACCGAGAATGAGGGCGATGGGGTTCAGTGCGGCACCGCAGACACTACCGAAGTCAAACGAGGAGGCCAACCAGAGAAACTTGTTGATGTTGAAGATGGTGTAGAACCTCCCGATGAGCAACTGCGAGGTCGCGGTGACCAAAAGGCAGGCAAGCTATATAACAGAATTGAGCGATCATCCATAGCTAGGGCAAAGGAAGACTAACAACTTCCGTGCCAGCCTGCGTCGTTAAGGCTGTGGAGTCTACTAGTAATGGCTAAGATTGCAGTAGCAATAATAGAGAAGCCATGCATTCTCAGTTTCCGTTATTACTGTAGCGGAGTGTAACATGGTCAGGCCGCGTCCTAGGTGATTGAGAGCTCCATGCTCGATAGAAATCAGACAGATGGCTCAACAAATAGCAACTGTTAAAAGGAACAGCTTCAGGCTCTCAAGGCACTCCCTGTCGGCACGGCTGATGTTTGGTGCAGCTTGCTCCATTGTGGCGGCTAGGTGGAATTGACAGCAACGAGTGCAATGAGCGGGCAAGGTAAATCTCAAATTAGCACCAGAGGAGCAGAAAGAGAAGTGCAAAGACGCTGCTCTAGTAACATAGCGAGGGAACAAAGAAAAGCCAATCGCTGACCAGCTATCATGCCCAGAAAATTGATTTCACGCTACACGCCGCATGGCTCGATTTGGGAGTCGGACAGCGGACCTCGACGATCTTTCTTTGAGGCCTTTCCGTCCAACTTAGAGAACTGAAGATTGATCCAGACTGGGAATTTAACGGCAAGGGTATTGCGGAAGCGGTGCAGCCCGTCTAATTTCGGGAAAGCGTGAATTTGGGAATGCTTATCGTGTGTGTGGCAGACAAGCCAGGCAAAGCACCACTTTAGGGTAAATAACAGGCGTTTCAGGCGTCTTACTTGGTTCGGTATTATACCAAAGTACATGCCCCAACACGTTGGTGGCGGGTCGATGTTCAAAACGCTCGAAAGCGGCCGAGTCGACTAGCAGTTGTATCGCAGCCAAGGCTCTCGGGCCGCAACAACGTCGCGGCTGCCAGAACAAATATCCAGTGGCTGTGGCTATTAGCTCCAAAACGTCGTTTTCAAGTGTTTTTAACGGTCTTTTTCTTCTCGTCGGAAGTGGTTTCATTAAACTCCCGCCGCGCGTTCGTCTTCGGAAACTTGTTGAGGAGCACACAAGAGCATGAGCTGCCCATACTGCAAAGGCCAGCTCTACCATTCAGACAGTGACTCTGTTGACATCGGAAACCGACGTCTCTCAGAACAGCGACAAGAGTCTACCGATGTACGAAGGTAGGCCTGAAAGCCAATTTGAAGGTGTATGTGGTGCTTGCTTTGGCTCAAGGCGGTTTTAGGCGTGCATGGCTATGAGATTTTAGCACAGAGGACTCCCGATGCCCGATGGTGCATATTTTGCACTGGGAGGCGCGAACATGTCTCTAGGTATGAGCTTCTATTGTGCTATTGCTGGAAGCATTCTTGCTTGTTGGGATGCATCGGCCTGCTCGGTTTCTCTTAGTCGCGCAGCTGCATGTGTTTCGTCGAGCAAATTTCAGTACTCCTCCGGGTGCCCATGCCAGAGCAGAGCTATGTTTTGACATGTTCTCGAATGACGGCACACGGCATAATCAGCAACACGAAGAGGCTGTCACGCTGTACACCTCGCAGACACGTTGGCTGCCAGGGGCTACACAAGGGGCCTGAAACACATGGAGCCACCCGACCAGCTTTCTACCACTCCTTCTGCTACCTTGATATTCCCATAGTATTGCAAACTAATCCTTCAGCAAGTATGCAATCTCGGCGCTTGCCGTAGCGCTGTAGCATCGGGCATTGCGTGGGCCGCTGCCGCTGCGACACTGAGCGGCCACCACAGTGCGCCGCCTAGAAATTGATTTGATGCCACTGAGACGCGCGCCGCTGAAATCAGGCTGCGTGTATCCGTGCTGTAGATACTCCCGCCTGACCCCTGGTTGCCTGGCACCTGGCTGGCAAGGACGTTGCGCCGCATCGGCAGACCAGGGCGCGATACACACCATCTGCCCACCTTTTTTGATTCCATCTCGTTCTCGATTCTTATTGATCCTCTTGTGAGTGGTTTTCGAGCCATGTTCACGAGTTGGGCTTGACCAGCCTCACGATTAATACGCCTTCTTTGGGATGCACAGCATCCTGGACAGCTGACAGCTGGAAAAAAAAAAGCTAGCATCACTGTTGATGAATGCCAAGCCAGTAAAACAGGGCTTGATAGGGTGTATCAATGATGCATTTTCTTGAGCGAGTGAGGTCAGCGGACCAACGACGGTTGGTTGGGCGCAAGTTCGAATTAACATTGGCAGAGCTTTGGCTGGCTTGACTGTCCTCGCCAGCTTACAGCGATGCACGCAGTCCCGAGAATCCGGTGCCGGGGCCGTTCTGGCGATGGCGCTAAAAACGATTCCGTCGTCCAATCTACCCGAGGCCGAAAGCTGCTCCCGATCCGCAGCAGTGGCGGTGAGGTTTCTTTGTCCAGGGCAACGCCCGTCTGCGCCTGCCGCACCCTGGCACCTGGTTTGCCACTGTCGCAAGTCATCACAGCTGTGCTGCATCCAACAAGGGGTGCGGCCTGTCATGCCGTGCGCGCGCAGATGCGAGGCGACCTATCAAAAGCTCCCTGCAGGGCTTGTCTGGAGGGGGCCACGGACAAGCAAGTTTGCGTTGTGCAACCATGTCTGTCAACACGGCGTCTTGAGATCAATGTTGGCCGACACGCAGCTTGGCCCAGGTCGCACCCTGCCGCCGCTCGAAGAATACCCCTCCGCCAACGACAGGCGCAGCCGAGGTTCTGTCCACAGCGTCGATTCAAAAGGACAATAGCAAACGCCAGTAGCGTAGCCCAGGGACTACAAAAGTGCCCATCACCCACGCTTATGCAGGGTGGGTTACCCCCGCCTAGCCTCGTCGCTTACACGGGCAAAGACAGCGCCGTGTCCAATGAGAAACGCCAGAGAGGATGTTCGATGGTAGGGAGGGAACATTTTTGAGCTCATGCGGTCTTCTGAACATGTGCTGCAGTGTCTCGAGAGCCCGAGACTCTTCATCACGTCCCACGTATCATCGCATCGGGTCGCAAATGACACCCCGAGGGTGTGTGGCGCTGCCCCCATTACCCCCGGCTTCCAGGTCTCTTCCAGTGGGACTATCGACGTGATACTGAGATTATGCAATCAATCAGTCTGTTTAAAAAAAACGCCACTGTGACAGGGTTGACGTTAAGGCTGTGTGCTAGGCGATGCCTGGCCAGGTGCCAGGTTACCTTGGGGCTCGCGGCCACCTATGTACTTAAAGAGCACGCCTGCACCATCCTAGTGAGATTTCGAGACTCTGTCAGCAGTCTCATGTCAAACATAGATCTATCAAAATGCCAGGTACAACTTCCACTAGCTTTCCACCCACTGCAAGCGGCAACGCCACAGTGTTGTCCCGGCCCTCTGTGGTGCATCTTACTGCCTTATCTGAGGCAATCCAGACGAAGACCACGCTCCTTGCCAACAGCCTCAACGCGAAACACATCGATGCGCCTTCGTTTGATTTGAATGGATCCGCAAGTTTTCCTCTTGATAAGCTACATGTCCAGGACAAGACTACCCGAGATGAACTCATAGCCCTTACAAAAGAGCTCCATGACTTGCTTGTTGGCCCTAAGGATACCCTCAAGAACTTGGCATGGAATGTTGGTACCAGGTCTCTTTTTTTTCTGATGTTCGGAAGCTTCTAACGTATGTTGAAATAGTCCGTAAGCTATATTCCCCTGGAAGCCATTTGCGAGTTCCGCGTTGCAGAGGCTGTACCTCCCACGGGGGTCATCGCATACACTGCCCTTGCCGACAAAATAAAAGACCTCGCCGGTGTAAAGGTCATTGTTTCTGATTTGAAATGCATTCTGCGCCTGGCAATGGCGAATGACCTATTTTCGGAGCCAAGACCAAACCACGTCGCACACAGCCGATCATCCCTGCTCCTGCTCGAGGACCCGAACGTTGCAAGTTGGGTGGCCATGTTCACGACCGATCTTCTTCGGCCCATTGTCAGCACTGTGGAGGCCATGAAAAAATGGCCCGGCTCTCAGGAGCCTAGTGAGACTGTATGTATAATCGGTATGAGAAGACTGCCACGTCCGCTGAGCTGACCATGCTTCGCTTCTCCAGGGCGTGAACATAGCATACGGCCACGACACGCCGTTCTTTGAGTTCATGCAGTCGGACCAAGCCAGAATGAAGCGTTATGGTCTAGCCATGAAAGCTCAAAGCGATCGTGACGGATTTGACTTGTCACATACCATCGAGGGCTTCCCCTGGTCCGACCTCGGTGCGGCAAGGGTCGTCGACGTACGTGACACCTGACCGAGATCTTGCTCCATCGGCGCTAACTTTATCTACTCGTCCAGCTCGGTGGTAATCAGGGTCATGTTGCCTTTGAGCTCGCGGAGGCCTTCCCGCAGCTGTCCTTTATCGTGCAGGACAAGCCGGAGATGAGAACCGACAACACGATGGGCCAGGTTCCCGAGCACTTGGCTGCTCGGGTCGAGCTGACCGCGCACGACTGTTTCAAGCCACAGCCCGTGGAGGCAGAGGTTTACTTTTTCCGCCACGTATTTCACGCCTTTTCCGACAAGTACGCCGTCACGGCTCTCAAGGCGCTTGTGCCCGTGATGCGGCCCGGCGCTCGGGTGGTCATCAACGACTATATCCTGCCCCAGCCCGGCGTCTTGTCACAGAGCGACGAAAAGAGCGTCAGAACCATGGATCTACTGATGCGGACAGTGTGCAATGCGCGGGAGAGGGAAACGAGCGATTGGAAGGCGCTCTTTGAGCAAGCCGACGTGCGGTTCCGATGGAGGGGCGCCACCAAGACGGCTGGAAAACTCTCCTTCATCGAGGCGGTGTGGGAGGAGGAGACATCTAGACAAGACGCGCGGGCGACGCTGTCGTAGAATCGGCTCATGAACGACTTGTTGTCGCGGTTACACAAGGGTGAGAGGAATCTTGATTAGTAGTTTTGGTCATGTTTCACGCGCCGCGCAACGATGGGTGGTGCTGTATCTGGGCAGTCAAAATTCCACGCATCCAATGACAAGTTGACCTTGCGGTTTCCAGTCTCTCCAGTCTCATCTAGGAGACACGTCCGAGTCAACTCTCCACCAGCCCGGTTCGCGGGTTCAGCTGACAGTGCCGTCGCGGTTACACAGCATAGAGTGGCGTGACAGTCCATCGATGAACGCGTAATAAGATGCATAGGGCCCAGTTTCTAATATTCTAATCAAGCCTGCACACGCAAAAGAAAAATAACACAGCCAGCCTCTGTCAAGAAGACGCCCTCTATGCCCAGGAGCTGATCCCGAGGCTGTGACCGCCTTGGTTGCCCGTTGTCTACATGCTTTCGTTTCTATTTCCTCACAGGCTCGGTCCCTTGGACGACTGTCGGCTGGCCGTGTTGCGGGACATGTCCACAATCATGGCCACGTGTCGAGCCTGGGCAACAATGTCGCCGTCAACGTCAAAGATGTCGACATCGCAGCCGTAGCGGCCATTCTTGGATCCTCTAATCGACGTGCGCAGGCGGAGCCACCGGACGCCGTCGGCGGGCAGGCTCTTCTTGAAGTCCATGTGTATGTTGAGCGTCGGATACCAAGACACCGAGCCTTGGACCAGCTGTGCCGCGTTGGCCGGGGAGTGCTGAAGGCCGTGGGCGCCAATCGCCGGCGTGACGTCAGCCAAATACGCCAAGTCGAGGTTCTTTATCGGGTCCCCGGACTGGTGCTCTATCCACATGTCGCGAATGCCAGCAGGCGTCGTCGTCGTCGTCGTCGATGCGTCTCTCTGCTCGTACATGTTCCAGTGGCGGTTCTTGCGAAAGTTTCGAGCCGCGTAGAGCTCCCAGTTGGGGTCCCGCCCCGTGGGCAAAAGGTCCAGGTCAAGTGGCCGAGGGGCCAGCTCGGCTTTCAGCCCGCCGTCGAGGGACTGACCAGTCTCGGTCGCCATGTCCCTGCAGGTGACGGAGGCGGCGATGACGCGCCGGGCATCGCGCGACACCCAGGGGGCTTCCGCCAGCTGGCCGTCTTGGTAGAGCGAAATGTACAGGACGGACATGTTGCGCGCAATCTTGATCTCGTCGACGACCATGGTGCCGCGGCCGGCCTCGGAGCGGCTCAGAAAGTCCCAGTGCGCCGAGATGACATTGTGATGGCCGTACTTGGCGACGTGAGTGAGTGCCACGGCGAGAAAGTGTCCCGCGACGTAGCCGCCATTCGGCACTGTGGTGTTGACGCAAAACTGTCAGTACACTAGACTGAGGCAGGCGGGTGTGTGCGCACACACGCAGGCGCATGTAAAAAGAAGACAGAAAGATGCATGATGAACTAGAATATGCGCGCGTCGGCTTTACTGCCGATGGCACTCACCTGTCCCAATGTTGAAAGCCGGAGCCAAGTCGACGACGTAGGTCTTGTCGTCCACACGCTTCACATTTGTAGATTTCGCGGCTGTTGTGGCGGCATGGCCTCCGCGTGACGTTGCATCAGACATACTGGCCGAAATTATGTGATATTGTCATCAATGATATCCGGGTTTGCCTCCTTGAAGTGCTGGTGAAGATGACAAAGTCCTGCCGCCTGGGCCGAGGTTCATTGAAGCGCCCCCACTGTTTACGCCATGTAAAGAACGCCTTTCATAGTTGCGTGGCTCCCCCATAGGGCAAGTTTGGTGAATCCTTTTCCTATTCATCTTTTACAAAACTCATGTTCTCTGTTCCTCACTTTCCTGCGTTTTTCTCTCCGTCGTGGTAGGAAAATTGGTGGTTTCAAGTCCCTCGTCACTCACGGCTGTGCCAAGCCTTGGTCGCCGGGCGCAGTTGACCGTGCGAAGAAGCGATGTAACAGCGCGCACGTATCAATTTAGAGTTTTTCCTTGCTGCCTGGCATGGAAAGTTGCAATCCATCATGTTGCATCTCAATCGTCGTTCGAAGCAAAGATCATCCTGGACGCCAAGCGGCATTTGACCCGGCTTGCCCGGGCCAGCCACCAGACGATGATCGACGAGACGGCGACAACCAATTTCTCCAAGACTTGGCTTCACTAATTGCTGCATTCTGAAAAGTCCACGCAATTGGCACAATGATGCGCTCTCCCCCAGCTTGGCATTGAAATAGCCACTGGGTGAAAGTTTACCCTGGCATCCAGCACTGCCAGTCTCCCTTGCGCTCGCACCACAAACTTTCGGTCTTCGGGGTCCTACCAGTACAACAGCGCGTAGCTGGCAGTGCAGATACTTTGCAGTAGTTGCTTGGCATGCAGTCAAAGAGCATCTCGATGGCCTGAACGGTGGTGGTTGCCGGTGGTAAAAAGCCACACAGATCGTCTTTCCGCAGCCATCGAGGTGGGGGGTCGCCAATATGGACGAAGCCACCATCGCAGCTGCGGGCGTCGCCGTATAGATTTGGCTTATCGAACGGTCCACGGCCCCTCAGACTTTTTAGGGGCGCAGCTCGCAGGCAGGTCCTTTGTCTTCTTGGCCGACCCCTCTCCGCCTACGAAAGAGCACTCGAGCACTCGTAAATGGTGACTGGAATGCAACATCGCCTGGGACGAGAGATGGGGCCGTGGAACCCGGTGCTGGGTAGAGTATGAGGACATGGCGCACGGAAAGCAGTGCCCCATTGCCAAGCTAGCCAAGTCCAAACCTCTCAGTATTTAATCCGGGCGCCGGATGGCCAGGAAGCCGGTCTACTCGGGTGTGCGTAGATGCTTCAAGTCGCAATGTTTGCTGTAAGCTTAAAATCAGCTGCACTGGGTCTGCTCCCCACCGCTGCCGTCTCTGGGGCAAATGTAGATAGAGCATCTTTCTGCTAAACTAGTCTCGATGTTCTCCCCACCTGTCCTCAGACTTTGGGAGCTCCAGCGCATCAAGCACGAACACGAGCCTGGAATACAGTGATGCTCCGGCCACTGTCGAAAAAGTCTCGGGAGGCTGGAGGATTCCCAAGCTGGTATTGTAGCCGCTTGTTGGAGGCTGTGTTTATCAACGACAACATCTTCAGGCTTAGTTGTCTTTCAGTATCCAGCCAAGCAGCCACCAACTATAATCTCCGCATCGCTTCGTCACCTTGCACTCATCGTCGTAAACTCCAGCAGCTTGGCGATGGACAGCGTGGCGATAGCTCTCGGCGTTGTTCTATCATGTGGAGTTTTGTAAATCAGCAAATCGGGCCCTCCCACTCACGACTCTACTGCATCCAAGAATATATTGGCTGACTGATATGCTGCTCGGCGGTATCCAATTTTTACAGTGGAAGCAAGGGAGAAAAACGGGATGACCATCGATAAAGATGATAAAATCGCGCCCGATGGCAGCGTCGCAATTCGTCTCGACAATGACACTTTCCACCAAAACTAAAAGACTGGTCTCGCCTCAATCCGCATGAAAACGCGCTATCGAGTTTCGTGGCAGACGTCGGGAAGAGACTCTGTCTAGATTTAGCTCATGGACCATCAAGGGGCTGTCGGTCGGTTTTGACCTTGAATCTCTAACCATTGCGTGCAAACCCTCGGTGTCCTTACTAGGGTCAGTTGCTCACGCCTGGTGCGCACCAGAGCTCGTCTCCGTAAAATCCCATACCACTGCCCCTTGAGCTGGCGTGCAAATCCCAACTTCTGGCGGTCCACTGAGTAAATGTCGTCTGGCGTTTGCCCATCACTCACATGTTCACCTGAGAGCCGGCCAATGGGGTTTCCCACCGGTCCTGTGTTATCAATGTCACCGCCAGGGTCGCCACACGCACTTGCGACACCGAGCAGGGTTTGCAGTGTTGGTGGCCAGCACGTCTAGTCATAAGCCATGCTGCCATGCTTGCGTTTTTAAAATCGCTGTGGGTTCTGCGGCGGTGCAGAGGCCACGAATGTGTTTCACTCCGAGATTGATGTTCATAAAACACATTTCGCATTGTACATAGATAAGGTTCTCACGGCGACCCCTTTATGTGAAATCTGTGGCGGCGCCTTCATCGGGAACCGTCAACGGTGCCAATGCATTCCTCTGCATGCGCAAGAAAATCGCCAGTCGCCATCTCAATCAAGCGCCCGAAGCCACTCAGCACTTGCTCGGTGACAGCGGCGACGCAGCCGATACTGATTGGACATAGGGGGGGGGGGGTTACATGGTGCCGAGTCAAGTCCACCATTTCAGAAGTGGCCCGCCAAGCCAATCGCCCGTCCGGATATGACAATCGGCGGCCTACGCACAACGAAATCAGTGGCGCTTTCCAGCGCATGGCATGTTGGCAAACCCTAGTCTGCGGCCCCCAAACACTAACTGATCCCTGTAATTGGGCAATTGGGCAGCGCAACTCTCGCCACGCCCCGGCGGCCTTCGCAGAACCAACATCCACTGCCAAGGACGAAACTGATCCATTACGCACCAAGTTTCCAGCGATATTTATAGGTTCTACAAAGAACCAATGCTGCCAAAGATCGGCTTTGGCTGCCTCGCATGCATACGCAAGCTTCTCTCAAAGCCCTTGCGCTCTCTGTGGAGTTGGTTGTCGCATACTCGTCAGTCAAGCATCGTGTCTCCGTGGCACGCCTCGAGGCTTCGTCCCTGACTGGCTGGCTCATCGACAAAACGGTCCCCCCTTCCGTTACAACCACCGGCACCTAGGACGCCAAGAAGACAGATGGAATTTCTGCTCGTGCACGGCCGTCGTCGCCCCTCTTGACGGTGGTTGAGTTTAGCAAGTGTGACCCACAGCCACTTAGACGCTTGTCGCTCCATTGCTTCAGGCCGTTGTGAGGCTCTGCTACTGCGACAACAAGAACCCGAGCCCCGGTTCACTATCTCTATCTGCCCAGTAACTAGTGTAAAGATTTGATTTGTCGGGTGTGCCGTTAGGGGCTTGACCGGGGGGCTGTACCCAAACAGGCAAGACGAAGCTTCAGATCAGTGTACAGATTGTACCCAGTACTGGCAGACATGAGCCGGCCGTGCCAGGGCCTTCTACCTGGTATAATAAAAGGGATGGCCTCCCTGGAAAGCTTTTTCTGATTAAGCTTCTCTTCGGTAGACTCCATCAATCCATTCATCCGTTTTCTTTTTGTCAATTCAAATATCTGCATCATCTACTTCTTCTCGACTGTCATTAAATCTCCCTTTTGCTTGGTCAGGAACCATGGATGAGAGGCACCGAAATATCTCCAGCTCCTCCATGAGGAAGCTGGTTGCCTTTTCGCAGCCGAACGATGCGTTAAATCCCTACTGGACCGATTCAAATACGCCTACAAGAAGAAACTCTATCCGATCTGCTTACTCACGATCGGACGACCACAACGACTTTGCTGCCTCCGGACTCGACGAGGAGGCTCAACTGCCCATCAAACGCAAAGGCTCGCCAGTATTCGACGCCGCGCATGACTCGGATGGAACCAAGTCACCGTCAGCGGTAGATCCCTACGACCCTAACCGCCCCAAACTCGGCATCAAGCAACGCCTCCACCACTTCACCTGGGCTTGGTACACCTGGCCCATGAGTACGGGAGGATTGGCATTGCTCATCGGCAGCCAACTCAAAACGTTTCCCGGACTCGAAAGTATTGGCTTCGGCGTATACTTCATCAACCTTGTTCTCTTCTCTGCCGTCACCATCGGCCTTGCCCTTCGTTTCTGGTTTCACAAAGGCGACTTCTTGCGTTCCATCACCCATCCTCGAGAGGGTTTCTTTGTACCGACCGCTTTCCTTGCATTTGCAACCATCATCACGAGTACCCATAGGTACTGGATCCCTGACAATGATTCGGCACTGTCGTGGGCCATTCAGGGCGTTTTCTGGGGATACGTTCTTGTCACTCTTGCCCTTGCGATTGGCCAGTACAGCTATGTCTTTGCTTCCCACAGTCATGGGCTCCAGACTATGGTGCCCACCTGGATTCTTCCCATCTTCCCCATCATGCTGTCGGGTACAATTGCGTCCGTCATCGCAAAGACTCAAGCCGAAATTTCCATCTTGCCCATCGTTGGAACTGGTCTTACCTGCCAGGGACTTGGTCTGTCGGTCGCAATGCTGATGTATGCACACATGATCGGACGGCTTATGCAGACCGGTCTGCCCAACCGTGAGCATCGGCCCGGCCTGTTCATGTGTGTCGGTCCCCCCGCCTTCACAGCGCTGGCAATCATTGGCATGGCCAAGTCTCTTGAGCGCTCGTCTGCCCTCAGCGGCTTGTTGTTGGACAAGGTGATTCTCTACAATATGGCCATCATCTTCGCTGTGTTTCTTTGGGCACTTAGCCTATGGTGGTTTGGCATTGGGGTGGTCGCGGTGCTACAGTCACCTCCCAAGTATTTTCATCTTGGCTGGTGGGCTGCTGTCTTTCCCAACACAGGGTTCACTCTGGCATCCATCTCCATGGCCAGGGAGTTTGGAAGCGAGGCTCTCATGTGGTGCACTTCTGTCATGAGTATCGTGATGATTTGTATCTATTTGTTTGTGCTTACGTTTCAAATCCGGGCTGTCATTGTCCAGGATATTATGTACCCCGGAAGGGACGAAGACGTGGAAGATCATTAGACATGACTTCTACGCAGTTGCTATTTTGGGAGGTCAGCGAAAAAAGGTGGTTTTGTGTTTATTTTGCTTTACCGCGTTCTGCATAGCCGGCATCCAACACTACTAGAAATTATATAGCGCATACACAGCATTCATTTTCTCCTCAATCTATCATCTTTCTAAAATACCATCTCGGTTTCAAACTGACCCGCTATACTGTGTTTATCTGCGTTCGCCGCGCCGCACGGGAGCCAACGTTTTACATGCCACGTTCGATGCTGAGTAAATTCTATTGAGTCTGAATGTGGCAACAGCATTTTCCTCAACACCTCGTATTAAGCTACCGATAACCCTATTTCCCCTTGTCGTCGCATCTCCACACGGTCTAGGCCTTTGGTTTCGCCGCAGGCTTGCCAGTACAACCAACTCCCGGAGCCGCAATGTCATAAGCCCAAACATCGATCGCAAAATACTGGAGCGCGTTGCTATCTTTAGCGCTCTTGGAAGGGTTTTGCTTCGCCAGTGCCAGGACTCCGTTGTAATCGTCTGCAAAATGATCCACTGCATTTTCGTTGATTGTCGGGACATGAAACATTCGATGCAAGAGGTCGACAGCCCAGATTGTGTTCAATGGAGATCCAGCGACTGTATAACCAAGGTTACAAACCGATGAGAGTGAGCGTCGCTTCTCGAAGGACAGGGGGCAGATGACAGTTTCTTCAGTAGCGTTTTTCCCGCGGTAATGGCCGGCCCAAGCTATTAATAAAAGCATCAGTTGTCTCATGTTCATCTGTCATACGCGGCATGTTCTTCTGGAACACTTACTGGGTAGGCCTGCGCAGTTCCCGTCAGGGTCATCGCAGCGAAAGGTCATGGCGCCCTTGTCTGCCGCAACGATGCGGTCATACCAGCCGATGGGCTCGGCCAGAGTCCCATTTCCAAAGTACTTTTGGACCATTTCCGACTTGCTGCCGAAGCGCAGAAGATGGTTCCTGGCATGCTGAGCCAGTTGCACTGCGTCGTCGAGGGCGACCTGTAGCTGGGAACGCAATGTGCTGTTGCAGGAGGAGTGAATGGGGAAGGATGCCTGCCATCCATCTGCCCAGTTGTAGGCCTCCGGCTTCGGTGTCGAAGTTGGAGTACCGGTAATTGCTGTCGGGGTGCCTTTCTCGGTCGCGAGGGGGGAGGCCGTGAGGCCGGTGGCAGCAAGCGCCACAAGCAAACCTTGAGTCTTCATATTGAACAGCTGTTCTCTTTCAAATTTGAGGTGCTTCTGATAGGGTTGGCAACAAGTCGAGAGACGGGTACCTGCGGAGATATATATAACGAGCTCAGTGATGCCAAAACCACGCCATCGTAGACGCGGTCAGGATGGCCATCTACCTGCTTGCCAAGGCAGCCCTCTGCGCCATTTTTCGTTTATGAAGTAAGAGGCGTTGAGCTTTTGGTCTACCATCTCGAGAAGTGGATAGAAGAATTGCTGAGCTTCTCGGACTGTGGTACAATTTTGATGAGAGCTCGGTGTCTCTTTGTACCATGAGCAATAAATTTGCCAATTTTTCAGCCATGTCTATCCGCTGCCAAGATTTTTTCCAAATTATCTGGAGTCTCGAACCCCAAAGGGCCAACAGATTTTCATCTTTGGCTTCACCATGGAGGACATCAAGGTGTTTTGGCTTGCCAGCTACTGTGCCAAGACAATGAGGCTGGGTCGTGCTGGCTTCTGCCGGCTCCACGCCGCTAGGTATATCGCTATCAGAATTAGAGTTATTTTGAAGCTTTATTCAGAATCATGATCCGACGGTCAAATACTGTATCGGCATATTCGTAGTCGTGAGGTTCAGTAGCTGCTAGTGGGAACGAAGCCGGTCCATATGAACGGACTGTGAAGGATCTGCAGCAAGGCAGGGCGACGAGACCTCGCCTCACTGAATACTCAGACCTTCATTATCGCGAGGATGAAATCCCTTCATGCAATGCAAAATTTGCACTCACTGGGAAATATAATCGCCCACCTGAGCCGCAGCGCATTCGCTGGTGAGAATCCGATACCGCACCAGCCACTGTGGCAAAAGTTCCCTCTTTCGGCTTGCTTGAGCCACACTAGCGCAAGGCAGCTAAATCCACGCCACGCTTCGCCCTGAGTGGTGAAAAGTACAGATCGCGGGACACCACCGAAAGGCTTCTTCCACATTCTTCGCTCGTCGCCATATCACCATCAAGGTCGTTTTGGTGATTGCTTTCCGGCTCCTCTCCTTCTATCAACGGCGCAGACGGAGCTCTCTTTTGCAAGACGCCATCGCTTATCGAGGCGTCCCGTTGCTGCGTCCCCCCTGGATTCCTGGCCCGCGCCGGCCCCAAACCTGCAAGATGGCGCCCCTGGTCGAGAATGCGCAGATTAAGCACGCGCAGCTGCTGAATCCGCTTCCTTTTCAATTCCGCGCATACATCTGGCCCTTTGCCATTGTCTGGCCCGTCTTCCTTCGATACTTCCTGACGCCCGAACTCTACGAGAAACACATCGGCGCCCCCGAATGGACTTTTGTCTGGGTCGGCTCCATCGTCACGGTTCAGTCTTTGGTTTGGCTGAGCACTCATTGGAGTGTCAACCTCGATTCCATCTTTACTGCCAAGTCCGCCAAGTCGGTCGAAGATGCTCGGCTCATCAAGGTCATTCCCATCGCCAACGCCGGCTCAGCCGAAATCTGCAAGCTGGTTCGCGACAAGGTAGGCGCATTTGCTGTCAGCATTCGGAACTCCTTATTAATGCTGTCACTTTAGGCTGGTGGAAAGACCAACACCTCGTTCCTCTTCCAGAAACGCCGTTTCTTATACAAACCCGAAACCAATTCGTTCGACACCCTCAAGTATGCAATCGACTCCGAGCCCAAGCCCCTCATTCGGGACTTTCAGTCGTCCCGCGGTATCGAGAAGAAGTCCGAACTGTCGCGCATGGAACACCACTATGGCAGCAACACTTTCGATATCCCTGTCCCGACCTTCACTGAGCTGTTTAAGGACCATGCTGTTGCGCCATTCTTTGTCTTTCAAATCTTCTGCGTTGGTCTGTGGATGCTCGACGACTACTGGTACTACTCGCTTTTCACTCTGTTCATGCTTGTTGCCTTTGAAAGCACCGTTGTTTGGCAGCGCCAGCGCACTCTGACTGAATTCAGAGGAATGAGCATCAAGCCCTACGATATGTGGGTGTACCGTCTTGGCACCTGGACCGAGATCCAGAGTGATGCTCTCCTCCCGGGCGACCTGGTTTCCGTCACCCGTACCAAGGACGACAGTGGCGTTGCATGTGACATGATTCTTGTTGAGGGCACTGCCATCGTCAACGAGGCTATGCTTTCGGGTGAGAGTACACCCCTTCTCAAAGACTCGGTCCAGCTTCGCCCCGCCGACGTGACACTTGATGCCGAGGGCCTCGACAAGAACGCCTTTCTCTGGGGAGGCACAAAGGTTCTCCAGGTTACCCATGGGACCGCCGACCAAGAGAAGCCAATCCTGTCTTCCGGAGTTCCTGCCCCGCCTGACAATGGTGCTATGGCTATTGTGACAAAGACCGGTTTTGAGACTTCTCAGGGCAGCCTTGTCCGCACTATGATCTACTCTACTGAGCACGTCTCTGCTAACAACGTTGAGGCGTTGCTCTTCATTTTGTTCCTGTTGATTTTCGCCATTGCCGCTTCCTGGTATGTCTGGGACGAGGGTGTGCGCAAGGACCGCAAGCGTTCCAAGCTTCTTCTCGACTGTATCTTGATTGTCACCAGTGTCGTCCCCCCTGAGCTGCCTATGGAACTTAGTCTCGCTGTCAACACCAGTTTGGCCGCTTTGGCTAAGCTGGCCATTTTCTGCACTGAGCCCTTCCGTATTCCTTATGCTGGCCGCGTCGACGTGGCTTGTTTTGACAAGACTGGAACCCTGACGGGCGAGGACCTCGTTGTTGAGGGTATTGCCGGACTTGGTTTGAACCACACTGATGTCGAGGACAAGAAAGAATCTGACGGTGCCCATTCTACCATTATCTCCGTCAAAGGCGCAAGCATGGAAACTCAATTGGTTTTAGCCACCGCTCATGCCCTGGTCAAGCTCGATGAAGGAGACATTGTCGGTGACCCCATGGAAAAGGCCACTCTTGCTTCCCTCGGTTGGACTCTCGGGCGCAAAGATATTCTCTCGAGCACTGACAAGGCCGAGGGTACTGTCGGCAACGTTCAGATTAAGCGTCGTTTCCAATTCTCCTCTGCTCTGAAGCGTCAAAGTTCCATTGCCATGGTCAACGGTACCAACGTCAAGACAGGCGAGAAGCTCAAAGGCACCTTTGCCGGTGTCAAGGGAGCCCCCGAGACCATCATGAAGATGCTTGGTGAAGTCCCTGCTGATTACGAGGAGACCTACAAGTACTTCACCCGCAAAGGTTCCCGCGTTTTGGCTCTAGCTTATAAGCAACTCACTGTCGACTCTGAACTTGGTGCCGCCAAAATCAACGATCTGAAGCGCGAGAAGGTCGAGGCTGATCTGACATTTGCTGGTTTCTTGATCCTCCACTGCCCGCTCAAGGAAGATGCCAAGGAGGCTGTCCAGATGCTAAACGAGAGCAGCCACCGTGTTGTCATGATTACCGGTGACAACCCTCTTACTGCCGTACACGTCGCTCGTGAAGTCGAGATTGTTGACCGCGATGTTCTCATTTTGGACGCTCCTGAGGATGACAAGGGTGCGGAGCACCTCGTCTGGCGCAGTGTTGATGACCTTATCACTATTTCTGTCGATCCCACCAAGCCTATCGATCCCAAGATTGTCAAGGACAATGATCTCTGTGTGACTGGATATGCTCTCGCTAAGCTACAAGGCCAGCCTGGATGGAACACTATTATTCGTCACGCTTGGGTTTACGCACGTGTCTCGCCTAAACAAAAGGAAGATATTCTGCTCAGCCTCAAGGATATGGGATACTATACTCTGATGGCCGGTGATGGCACCAACGACGTCGGTGCTCTCAAGCAGGCCCATATTGGTGTTGCTCTTCTCAACGGTACAAAGGACGATTTGAACCGCATTGCGGATCACGCTCGCAACACTCGACTCAAAGACATGTACCAGAAGCAGTGCGATCTCATGAAGCGTTTCAACCAGGCCCAGCCTCCCGCCCCTATCCTCATTGCCCATCTGTACCCCCCCGGTCCTGCCAATCCCCACTACCAGAAGGCTGTTGAGCGTGAAGCGGAGAAGAAGGGCATTTCTGCTGAGGAATATGTCAAGGCTGCTGGTCACCCCATTGAGACTATCACCTCGCCTGCCGCCCAGCAGCTGATCAACTCCAACGACCCTCGTTCTGCTCGTCAGGCCGCCGCTCAAGCCAAAGCCGCCAGCTTCGCCGACAAACTCTCTTCCGGAATGATGGAAGCCGAACTTGGCGATGACGAGCCGCCTACACTGAAGCTTGGCGACGCCTCTGTTGCGGCTCCCTTTACGTCTAAGCTCCGCGACGTCATTGCCATTCCCAACATTATCCGTCAGGGCCGCTGCACGCTGGTTGCCACGATCCAGATGTACAAGATTCTCGCGCTCAACTGTCTCATCTCTGCTTACTCCCTGTCTGTCCTCTACCTCGAGGGCATCAAGTTTGGTGACACACAGTACACCATCAGCGGTATGCTCATGTCTGTCTGCTTCCTCAGCATCTCGCGCGCCAAGGTGGTCGAGGGTCTGAGCAAGGAGCGTCCCCAGCCCAACATTTTCAACGTTTACATTATCGGATCCATCCTCGGCCAGTTTGCTGTCCATATTGTCACCCTCATCTACGTGGCGCGCCTGTCGGAGAAGATCTCCCCCCGCTCCGACGACGTCGACCTCGAGGCCGAGTTTGAGCCGTCGCTGCTCAACTCGGCCATCTACCTGCTGCAGCTCGTGCAGCAGGTCTCGACCTTTGCCATCAACTACCAGGGACGTCCCTTCCGCGAGGCCCTCACCGAGAACAAGGCCATGTTCTACGGCATCGTCGGCGTGTCCGGCCTCGCCTTTGTCTGCGCCATGGAGCTCATCCCCGAGATCAACGAGGGCATCAAGCTCGTGCCATTCACGGACGAGTTCAAGCTCAAGATGACCGTCGTCATGGGCCTCGACTTTGTCGTCTGCTGGGTAATCGAGGTTGTTCTCAAGTCCCTCTTCAGCGACTACCGCCCGCGCGACATTGCCGAGCGCCGCCCCGAGCAGCTCGCCCGCGAGGCCGCCCGCAAAAAGGTCCTGGCCGACGCCAAGGCCGTCGAGGAGGAGCAGAAGCGCCTCGAAAAGGTGGCCGAGTTTGAGCGCAAGGTCGAGGAGCGCAAGAGGCAGCTGCAGGACTGGCGCGCAGGTCGTCAGCGTCAGTGAGCTGGCTAGGTCTTTGGCGGGAACGTTTTGAGATTTTTTTCAGTACTCTACACGGGGAAACGATAGAAATCAGGAGGAAGGCGGCTTATAGACGAGGAAAGAGAGATTTGTGTATACGATTTACTGTTGGTGCTGCCGCATGGGTACCAGTACCTGCGCCGCATATCCAATCGTGAAGCTACTGAAGACATTTTTAATTATGTACCAACAATGATAGATGTTGCATTTATTTTTTTGGGATAAGGTCGGATGTGATTGAACCGGTGCTGTGTAGCTTCCCGTCAGGGACGCATCATCAGCCATGTAAAAGAGAATGCTTTCGCAGACTTTAATTATGTTTATAAATCAAGCTCGAATACATTTTACAAACAGCAAGAGACAAGGGGCCAAGGCTGACAGGTGCCCTGGTCTCCCGCACAAACATGAGCCCATTCCTGCTCGTGGTATTCCGAACTCAAAGTTGCGTCTCTCATTTTCCTCCTTCCATCCTACAATATGAACTTTTTGTGTCATACAAGCAGAGAGTCCATTCTTGGGAGTAGGCTAGACTGCTCTGCAATTCATTGCCGTGGTACGCTGCCCAGCGAGACCACAGCTATTCCACACCGGGCTGGGGCGGTCAAGGCATTTAAGGGTTCTGGGCAACGAAGGCGACACCCTTCTCAATGTTCTTCTTGAGGTCGACAATGCAGGCGTCGAGGAGGCCCTTCTCAGTGGCATCGACCTTGCCGACGGGGAGAATCTCCTTGACACCATCAGGGCCGAGCTCGACCTTGGAGCTGAAGAACTCGATACCCTGGTCCTTGTAGAGGGGAGACTCAACAAAGGTAGGCTCAATGACCTTCTCGCCAGCGGCGGCGCGGAGGAGAGAGTCAGCCATGCGGGCACCAGCCATGGCCATGGAGAGGGTGGCGGAGCCAGCACCGTCCTTGGCCTTGACGACCTCGTCGCCACCGAACTGGACACGCTTGACGAGCTCAGCGTCGGAGCTCAGGTCGGGGTGGCTGCTCTGGCTGAAGAGAGGGACGATGGTGACACCGGAGTGGCCACCGACAACGGTGATGTTCTCATCCTTGGGGTCAGTGCCCTTGATGGCGGAGACGAAGCGGCTGGCGCGGACAACATCGAGGGTGGTGACACCGAAGAGGGTCTTGGGGTTGTAGACACCACGGGCCTTGAAGACCTCGGCGCAGATGGGGACGGTAGAGTTGACGGGGTTGGCGATGACGAGGGTCTTGGCCTTGGGGGCAGACTCAGCAACGGCCTTGGCGAGGTCGCGGACGATGGAGGCGTTGGTGTTGAAGAGATCGTCACGGGTCATGCCGGGCTTGCGGGGGACACCAGCGGGGATGAGAACAATCTCGGCATCCTTGAGGCAGGCGGCGAGACCCTCGGCGGTGGGCTCGTAGCCGGTGACGGTGGACTTGGTGTTGACGTGGGAGATGTCAGCAGCGACACCTGGAGAGAAATGCTTGATTAGTATCGAGTGATGAGTAGCAAGAGACAGCTGGGCGCATTGCTAGGCACCGATTGCGATCACGAGAGCGATCGCAATATGAGACAAGGCAGGGTGCGAACAGGGTATGTATTTAACGCACCAGGGCCGCCACGGATATCGTAGAGGGCGAGGTCGGTGACACGGGGGTTCAGCTTCAGGAGCAGAGAGAGGGGCTGGCCGATACCGCCGGCGGCACCGAGAACGGCAACCTTGGAGAGCTAGAGGCCCGCGATGGTTAGCAATTGGTCGACAGAATGGCCGGCAACGACGGGCGCGGAATGACGCAGGGCAGGGAGAAAAAGAGCTCGGGTGGTGCCGACGGGGGTTCTGAATGGCTCAACGGCCGGAAGCTAAGGGGAACAAACGTACGTTGCGGGCCGAGGCAGAGAATGCCCGGGTCTGGATTCTGGAGGCAGCGAACATTGTGATTGAGGGGAATGGGATTGGTGGTGGGAGGATGCAAGAGACGCAATTGAGAAGAAGACAAGGTTGGGTGCTTGTAGAAAGTGGTTGAGGGAAAAGGTGTCTGGTCCCGGGCTGCTGGTTGCTCGGTCAGATGGGTCCTGAGGCCTGCACTTGGCCGGGCCAGCCTGTGGCTTTTGGTCCTGAACTGGTCGGGCGAGAGAAAAAAACGCGGAAAAGCCACAGGCACTAGCCTCTGTGTGGCTAGGCCAGACTGGAAGAGGAACGGGCATAGCTCGGCGGTGCTCGGCTATGCTGCCATGCTGCCATGCTACCCTGCCAGATTACTGCAGTTAACTAGTTAGTTAATAAATTCGATGGCTAAATAATTAAAGACAAGGGCCGCGATTATGACAGGCTGATCCGCAGCTGCTGATGCTCTGAGCGGACCCTGGTCATTGACTGGTGCTGGATATTACTACGCCTGGCCCAGAGTAATCTGAGCGAATGACCATATCCTCATCACAACCACGAACGCGAGTGGGCGCCTATTACGAACCAAGGCTTGGCCATCACGAACAGTGCATGCGGCTGTTTCTATTTGCCTACGGCCTGGGCGAGGCCATTCAAAGCTGCCGGGTTTGGTGTTGATCAGGCATATACATAGGTTGTGCGCTGCTAGCATTTTGTAGCAGTTTCCATCTGTTCTAGCTCCAGAAGTGAGGTATAATACCAAGGCGTCAGCATAAAAATCAAAGACATGGCTTCTTTTCCTACTTTAACTTGCTGACTTGTGGATTTGTCTGAACAGCGTTTTCCGACACTCCAGCCATTGCAGCCGGGAATAATGCAATTGCCTATGATAACGATGCGGATACAGGTACTGCGTCGTCAAACTAAATACTAGGTAGTTAGTTTAAAGCAGTTCTAATGTGTTTTCTATCCAAAAAAAAAAAAGAAACTTGTTCGGTTTTTGGCTGGCGTTTGGATGGCACCTTGACTTGACGTACATGCCGTCCACCGGCTGCACCCCTCCAAGCAACTACCCTAGCTCCATCGGCGAGTGACGCATACTGGTGGGAACATTCCTAGACAGAAAACGCAGACCGACCATTTGTGATTTCCGTGCCACGACCACAACCATCACACCCAACTCACAAGCGCCGCCAGCTCACCATGTCGCAAGCCCAGCTGTCGCAGCTGCTTCCTCTGCCCGACGAGGAGCTGCAGCAGGTGCTCGGCTACGCCAGGACGCTCTCCAAGGCGGACGCCGCATCCCACTTTAGCAACCTGCTCGGCGACTCGCCCCTCGCCGTCGACTTTATCGCCTCATTCAACGCTCGTCGCGAGACTCCTGCTGCTGCCGCTGCCGCTCCGAGCGCCGCATCCTCCTCCGCGGGCATCGACTCGGTGCCCAGGACGAGGCGCGGCGGTCCCAAGAAGAAAAGGGCACCGCTGCACACGCCGCAGGCCCGCCTCGTCGATTCATACACGGGTCCTCTGGGCACGGCATACAGCAAAAAGGACACTGATCCCGAGTACATCTCACAGCGCGCGAGCGCACCCACGAGCAACCATGCATCACGGCCCACCACACCGCCCTCAGTCAGCAGCAGCCAGCAACCACAAAAGCAGCAGCAGCAGCAGCAGCAACCACAGAAACAGCACGCCTCGTCTGCCGGCTTCCTCATCGCCGACGCCCTCTCCAAGCAGCCCAAGTCCAAGTCCAGCCCCAGCACGCGCAGCTCCACGCCCAAGCCCGGCAGCGGCGGCGCCGCGACGACCAAGATTTCCATATCCGGCGGCACGCCCATGGCCGGGCAGTCGACGGCCCTCGCCGACCTCGACAGCGCCATCCGCGCGCTCGAGGTGTCGACCAACCCGTCGCTCGACAACCCCAAGGCGCGCCGCTGCCGCTGCGTCGCCACCCGCCACCCGCTGCAGACGGCGGCGCCCAACTGCCTGTCGTGCGGCAAGGTCGTCTGCGTCCGCGAGGGCCTCGGGCCGTGCACCTACTGCGGCGCGGCGCTGCTCTCGCCCGACGAGGTGCAGGTCCTCGTGCGCGAGCTCAAGGACCAGCGCGGCCGCGAGCGCATGGCCGCCCACGCCAGCACCCACCGCCGCGCCGAGATTTCCCAAAAGCCCGCGCCCTTTTCGCAGCCCCGCGGCAACTTTGGCACCGCCGCCGTCGACGCCGGCCCGTCGCTCGCCGAGGCCGCCGCCAAGGCCCGCGAGCACCGCGACAAGCTGCTCAACTTCCAGGCCGACAATGCGCAGCGCACCACCGTCCGCGACGAGGCGTCCGACTTTGACGTCTCGGCCGCCGTGGCCGGCACCGGCGGCGGCAACATGTGGGCCAAGCCCGAGGACCGCGCGCGCGAGCTCAAGCGGCAGCAAAAGATTCTGCGCGAGATGGAGTGGAACGCGCGGCCCGAGTACGAGAAGCGCCAGCAGGTTATGAGCATCGACCTCGTCAACGGTCGCGTGGTCCGCAAGATGGCCCCGACCGAGCGTCCTCGGACGCCAGAGGAGGAGGACGAGGAGGAAGAGGATGATGGCGAGGAGCCGATTCTCTCGCGGGGTGCCCCTGCGTTGCCCCGGCCAAGAGGCACGGGCGGTGCGTTTAGCAGCAATCCGCTGCTGGGCTCGCTCATGAAGCCCGTCTTCAAGCCGGCCAAGGGCAAGGAGACGGCGACGCCGACGGCAGGTGAGGGCGAGCATGACGCGGCAGGGGACAAGGAAGCGGCGCGGCAACGGCGCGCAGAACGAAAGGGCTGGCGGAGGGTGCAGGACGATCAGGATGACAACGAGGGCATGATTCTGGACGGCGGTGTCCATGGACATGCGATTGGTGCCGCTGGGGACGAGCCAGACTGCGGATGAGGGAAAACATGTTGATGAGAGCGATTTTGATATCCCACAAAAGCGAAAATACGTGCATTGCTTCTCAAGGCGTACCGCCGCTACTTATCAGCAATTAATAGTCTCATGTGGTGCCTTGCAATGCCATGTGTGTTTTGCAACTGTTTTCATAAATTGAAAAGTAATTAGACGTTATCCCCGCCGGTGACGAGGCACTTGTTTTCGGGGACAAAAAAGTATGTATACAAATGTGGCCTTGTAAGAAAACACCAAAGCAAAGGAAAAAAATGGCGAGAAAATGGTCCGAAAAAAAAAGATTGTGCCCCCAGAGCTTGCGCACATTTTCCCGTCCGATTGAACAGAAAGCGATAGAGAAAAAAGAGAAGAAGCTTTCGTTCCCGTTTTGTCACACCAAGTCTTTACTCCATCCTCCTTCCATCACCTTCCTAAAGATGTTCTTCTTCGTGGAGCATTTTTGGTTCGTGAAATCAATCCCGGCTGTCCCGCCATTAAATATTCCATAGAGAAAGAAGAAAGAAGATAGAATGCGAGGCGTCAGAGGGCAGCTGACGGGTGGCGGAAGTGCTTGCTCCCTGTTGTTGCCAAATTGGGTTTCACAGATGTAAAACCCAACACGCCCAAATTCTTTGCATTGCGCCCATCGTCTAACAAAGCTGGCAGGACCGATGTCTTATCCATGGACGGCCTGCCCTGTTGCGTTGTCGTGTGAGGTTCCGTTGGCGCTTACACGCGCTTGGCCTTGGGCTTGCGTGGCAGGCCCTGAGCCTTGCGAGCCTGAATATCAACCTCGGCGAGCCACCTGCTGGCCTTGACCAGCTGCACGACATTGATGACATTCTTGAGGAACATGATGGGGAAGCTGATGCCAGCCAGGATCCAAGGGACGGTCGAGTCCATCTTGTTGGCGCGGGCAAGCTCGAGGGCGGCGGCGCTGTAAGGATCAGGGAAGAACTGTTTCAGCAGCGAGGCGTTCATCTGTGCACCAGCCTGGATGTGGGTGCCGCTGGACTCCTCAACCGACTTGATCAGATGGGGGGAGAGCAGAGGCGAGGAGAAGGACAAGAGGTAGAGAGCGATGAAGAAGAGCTCATTGAGACCGCAGAAGATGAAGAGAACGGTCTGTTGGCGTGTGCGTCGTTAGTACAAGATGCGCTGTGGACTGTGAATTCATTGATGAGAAGGGGGTTTTGGCACAAACCTTGTTGGTGTAGTAGAGGTTCAAGAGCCAGCTCTTGCTTTTGTCAATGTTCTTGTGGCTCGAGTCGACACCGCCGACAACGAGCGTGACGTACATGTGCATGTAGTGGCTTGAAAAGTCGAGGGCGATAAGGGCCTGGAAGAGAATGGCCCAGCGGGGAAAAGCCGAGGAGAGGAAGACGAGCAGGCACGAGGTGGTGCAGCGGTCAGTGACCATGTCGAGGACGGCGCCGAAGCGGGTCGACTGCTCAAAGACGCGGGCGGCGTGGCCGTCGAGGGCATCGAGCAGGCATGAGATGCTGTAGAGAACCGCGCAGGTTCGCGGATGGAGAGGCATATAGTAGAGTGAGGCGATGGCAAGGACGATTCGCGTATAGCCTTTTTGGGAGCAAGGTTAGCTTTCATCGGGAACCGGGGAAGTGGGCAGCGTCCGCGCGGCGTGGGCTAAATCAGCGTACCAATCAGATTGGGCCAGAAGAGGAAAATGTTTTCGCGCTCCTCTTTGTCGTCGTCCAGGCTGGCGGTGGTGGTGGTGACGACGCGGTCGGCGTGGGCAGAGCCATTGCCGTTCATGGTGACGGCGCCGTTGGCCTGGGACAGCTGTTGTTCGTCGTCGGACGGGGACTGGGCGTCGCGGTTGCGCGCGGATCGTCGTCTGGTCGAGCGGGCAGACATTGTGGCAGGCGATGTCGATGTCTTTCAGCAAGACTGTGGAGAGGAAGAGTGTCGATGTTAACGGTGCGACCGACGGTTCCGGTGGCCGGCAAGGGTAGGGGTTGAAGCCAGCAAGGGACCCGACGAAGCTTTTTTTCCTCCTTGCTCGGACAGGGTAATGTGCACAGTCGGGGGGGAGGCGTGCGCTCAATGGATCAGACGAAAGAATTCGGGGTAAAAGGGGTCAAGAAATGTAGAGATGGTAAATGGGCGGATAAGGAGTGGACAGGAAGCGAAGAAAGTGGAAGTTGAAGAATTAAAGAAGAGCTCCAAGATGGTGGATGCGAAAGGAGGGAGCCATGCCATGCTAATAATCAATACCAGTAAGTCAGGCCAGTTACGTCGCCGTGCATGTCGCTACATCCTGGCTCCTGGGGACCTCAGTAGCGCCACCAGGACCCTTTCCTGTCCTCTCCTTTCCACCTTTTTTCAACGCGGCGCTGTTCTTTATTTTCGCGAGGCCTACTCCGTACTAGCACCAACAATATCGCGTCTCGCCTGCAAGTCATCCAGGTCCCCTGCCTGATTTATCTATCAGCAGCCGTTCCATCTCTCTTTCATTCCCGAAAAGAAGGGCACACGAGCTAGATGATCAGCCTTCTATCAAACAGTCAAATGGTCGCCCGTCAAGCAGTCATGCCCTGCCCCCCCCCCCCCCCTATGAATCCTTTCCAGAACTCCGCACCACTTATCATGCCAATCCGCGCTCCGCCCGCGCCCCAAAACCCAAATCCCAAGGACCCTCCATCCAACTCCCCTCTCCCTCGCTTTTTCGTACTGGCACGAGGCGGGGAGGGGGTGGCCAAGCTCAAGCCTAGAGCAGACAAGAGTCGCCGAGGCATCTCGCCTCACCAAATTTTTTTTGGTACAGCCTCACTTACCACTTGGTTACATGACTACGACTTGAGACATAAAGTAGTCCTGACTAGTCTTGCCTCTCATATGTAGTACCAGCAGTCAGTAACTACTCCGTGGGTAGGTAGCTATGCTGCACGCCCGCGCAACGTGGGCATGCATCCGAAAGACGATATCGAATGTACATGCAGACAACAGCCTATCGTTGTATTCTAGCTCCCCCAATCATCAATCCTGCCGCGCAGTCAACTCCACCCTGTTCGCTTTTGAATAATTACTCATGCACACTCTACGAAGCTCTTACACCGTTCTCAAATGCTGTGCTGCATCCCGTCATGCTTCAGCTTTGCACCGGCGAGAGATCGACAGTAATGTGCTCTCGGCGAATCAATGACCTGACCTTATTTGCCATACACTCACCTAGCCCATCCCCCACTGGTACACGCAACCATTTCCCCAGCCATCCGGCCAGTCAAATCAACAACCAGTAGAAAAGGAGGCATAATCCCGTTCATATCTGCGGGCTCCCCCACCATCTCACATGCTATCCCCTCCCGTCTCCTCGGTGGCCGCTCCCGCCGCGGCTCGCCGGGGGGTTGCGGAGACCCTTGCTGTCTAAAAGTACCTAGGCACGGCTAGGTACAGTAGTTAACTAGCATTGACGATTGACCTCCTCACGATTGCTCCAAAACCCACCCACGTGCTCTTACACCCGTCGCTGCCTGCGAGACAAACAAGACTTTTCTCTTGCGATGCGTCGTCAAGCGTCGATGGCGATGAAGCGGTGAAGCAACTCTTATATGTAAGCTTTGCCGTGGCATCGCGACGCCGTCTGACTCCGGCTCTCTCCCCAGATAGTGGGCGGGAGCCCCAGCACGCAACCGGATCAATCGTTAGGCCGCAGCTGCCGTTCCGGACGATTCGAGGGCTTCCTCTCCCAATCTTGGTATACATGCACATCTTGCATCATGTGTCCCAGAATGGCTTTTTACTATTTCGACTTTGGAGACTGGTCTGCTGAGGGTCCGCTCCAGTACTCGCTCCGCAGCTCATAGTCAACCCTGAAATTCTAGACAGGTCTCTCGTATAGAGGCCAATTTGAGGCCTAGGAAGCTTTTGACAAGATGGTCCGTATCGTACCCTGTAATTGGTGCTTCCAGCATTGGCCCTAGTCTCTTATCGACCTGCCATCCGCAGAGTCTGTGTGTGGGGGGACGCGACGGAGCAGCGACCAGCCGCAGTAGACGCAGCCGCGGAGGCAACCATCTCTCTACGACGCTGAAAATGACTGCGGCGGCAATTACAGCTTTGCAGAACTCCATACTGGCCGACCCAAACGGACGGGCAGGCAGAAGGGTAGCCCTCGCTCGAACTACTAGATGGCGCATCAGCTGTCTACTTTTCCTCGGCTAGTTTTTCTCCCGGCAGTTTGCTTATTCTTTCCAAACTTCATGCTGTAAAATTTATCCTAAATGGCACACAACGCGGACGGACTCTTGTCCTCTGAAACGCTAATCATCCTGGCCGGTCTAGTAGCTTGAGGAAATATCAATTGTCTTGCGAATAGGAAAAACCGTCGCCGCGTACAGTAGTCTGCCATCAAGTTTCACGAGAACAGAAGACAGACCGGTTGGGGAAAATTGCACAAGCATTAGCATCCATTTTTAAAATGACTGCTTCTCCCTTTTCGGAAAACCTACTACCGAATGACGACGTCAGGTGCGGCCTGACAGCATGTATCTTAGTCTGACCTGCTTCTCCCGATAGTCTCATGGCGATATATTCATACTCCATGTTACTGTATACTGTCAATATGTAATGCAAAAGTAAAAGTCTCAGAGCTACAGCGTCGATCCGCTAACAGAACACGACATATGGATGGCAATGCACGTCGGGTCACACCCGACGGGAGCCTATCCATTGCCCTCTGATGCAGGTCTCACAGCAGCTCACCAATGAGGCTATTATCGACCCCTCTCCCTATCTTAAGACAGGCAAGTCGAAAATTGATCGCAAATAGCTTTCAGGCCAAGGTTTTTTTTGTCTTCGTAAGCAATAATGGCACGGTTGAGCCGTTGGCAGTGCCTCGGCTTTTGAAGTCAAGGGTGCATATGCCGTCGCAGCAAACCATCACGGGTCGACGTCGAACCAATCGGTCCATCTTAGTTTGCTTTGTACAAGACGTCGGCGCTAATCGACGATGTTCAATTATTTTGTCACTCCATTATATACGCATACGATAAGTGTCGGTCATTGCAGCTGCTGGTCTCATATCTATGTTTTGGCCTAGGTCCAGCCATCACGGCGAATGCTTGTGTTTCTCACCTAGAGAGGTAAATGCCATCTGATGCGATACGTTTACGCAGGAAGATGCCATCAGACCAAAATAACAGGCGGGATTGCGCATACACGAGACTATCATACCAGCGCGCATCCCTGCTTGCACTTGGAGGAAAGAGGAAAGCCTGGCCCCAGGCGAGATAAGAATTTCACAATACCAGGCAGCACTATAAAAGAAACTAGAGGTGCGTTAGTGCATGGTATTGTTCCGAGACTGTTGCATCGGTTTGGCGTCAAAAGCAATGACTGCGTCGCGGCTTGAAAAACAGCCGGGGTCTTGTAAAAGCTGCGAATTCGTACGACGTGACAGGAGTTGCAGGAGTTGCCGAGTGTACGGCAACGCCGAAGAGGCTCCGGTCCGGGTGTCGCAACAGGAACTGTACTTCAGTTGGCTTGGGCGCTGTCGATTGCCGAACTGGCCAGCATGCGTTCGTAGCGTCAGGACGGTGTGTAAGCGGCGATGGGCCTCGGGATTGAGCGTCCACAGCAGCGCGGGCCTACCGCAGCGGTTCATGGCCTCGATGCTGATGATGTATTCGATGGCTAGGATGATGGCGAGTCAAGGGTTTGCGCTTCAGAGGAGGTATCCCCGGCTGCACTGGCAAGACTGGTCATTGCGCTAGAGGCGTGCGCCTCCTGAAGCAACATTTCGTTTGGAAGGATGGCGTTGGAAGGCCATGTCCTGGCAGCGGGTTTATGGCGCATGGCGTCCTCTCCATGTCTCACATATCGGTCCTGACAATTGCGCCGCACTGGCCTGCCGATTTTTCGTGGAGCAAGGATAATTTGGAACGGCAGGAGTTATCAATCAACAACCTGGCTGGTGGCTTATAACCTTGGACAAGCAACAGGATGGCTGCATTGAGGAACACGTCAAGGTGAAGTGGTCGGCAACCCGCGCTACTCTTGTGGAGGAGAACAAGCTTGCATCCATCTCGTGACTGCGCACTGTGATTGATCGAAGCCGGCTCGAGTTTGATACGATTTCTCCATTGTCAAATAGTACGATTGCGGGTTCTTGGTGGCTTGTGGCTCGTCTCGAGTGCGCCTTGGTTGGAGGGGTCGGCGGGGCCGCGTTGGAAAAGCTACGACCTGCTTGGAGGGGCAAAGGTCGGCAAGGCTGTTGAAGTTTGGTTGTCTGAACTGATGGAGATGCAATGTAGTCCACAGAGGTGGATGACGGGCTGATAGTCAGGTTGTCAGGGTGGTTGAAGCTTGGCTGGACGTGCCGATGGAGTGAGTGTTTGCACTTTGTTAGTGGTGAAGATACGGGGGAGTGGGGAATGAGTCCGGGTAGTGGTGATGGTGGATCACCAATGCCACCAAGCAAGAATGGACACTCCCCAGGTCCTCGGTCAGGAAAACTGTAAACAATGCTATACAATATTTATTGCATTCCCCACCATTCGGCAAGTTCTGTAAAGTAGAGTGCAAGCCCTACGTTTGCTCCGGTACATGCCTGTTGCCTGTTGCCTGTTCGGCTGGACCAGTCTTTTGATATTGATTGCACTGCATGTACGGAATGCCGGCTGTGACCTTGTTAGCAGCAAGCTCCGCTTGGCATCTCCACGGGCGGGCAGCCCGGTCGACTGCCCGCTGAAGCGACATTTGCCCACCTAATAATAACCTAGCCTAGGTAAGGTAACTGGCGTTGTACTGATATCTACCTACCTGTCAACCTGTGCACACCTCCCTGGTCTGGTCTTAACCACGCTGTGCGCCACGACTGAGCCTTCACCTTGAGACCTGGCCATGGAGCAACCGTCCATCCATCCAGCTGCCTTTGTCTGTGCCGGGCACCTTGTTGCTGGACATGTGTGTCTGCTGCTGTATGCCGCACATCCATCTTGCTCAGGCGCCAGCGCCATGCCACAGTCTTTCTAGGTCCTAATCAGTAGACAGTATCGTCCACCTCTCCTTGAGAGGTAGTTGTTTGTTAAAAGGAGAGCCAAGAAAAACATTACCTGCTCGGGACGCAGCTCTTCTCCGGCTTGCTTCCGCCACTCCATAACCCATAGGTCACCCAGAGACGACCACCTCCCTGGTTCGGCGGGGTGCCGACAAAAGTGGCGCATGTTGGCCAGCGCCGTCCACAGCACACGACGACGAACAGGCTCACCACGGAGGCTGGGGTAGGGTACCTGGCCACTCCCGTTCTGCCTCTGTGCTGTTTTCTTCTTCTTATCATTATTGTCAGCATTTTTATTACTATTTTTTCATTCCAAACTTGTTAATGTTTACATGTTAACAGCTCGACGCTGTCACTACCTGACTGCTCATTTTGCTTTTCCGCTTTTCTCAGCACCCATTTTTATTTCCTTTTTTCTTTTTATTAGTTATTATTTATTTACCCGCACCACTACTCCTCACCGGAGCCACAAAAACCTCATTTGTTTGCAACGCCGCCCAAGTTGCATTTTGATCGATCCCATCTCCAACGCCCAACTTGTCCAACTCTTCTCGACACCACACCACCAGCGACTCTGCCTACGTTGCCCCTTTCGCCTGCCGTTCGCTACCTGGACCTGTATCAAGCATCGGCCAGTTCCATCCTCCCAACTGAATTACACCTGGTCTGGCAGCGAGGCGTCCTCGATCACTCCACCGGCCTGCCCGTACAACTCCAGTGACACCACCGCCGGCAACCCCTCCAGGCCTCATCCTCGTCCACTTTTTGTGCGCGCCTCGTACCAGTACAGCTAGCCGCGTTACATTTCAGGACCGGGAAAAGGCCCCCTCGGCCACGAAGAGGTCCTTGCACCTTTTGCGGCACCCTCGCCCGGCGATATTCCTTTTTGTTCTTGCTGCTGCATCACCTCCATCTGGACTGTCATCCTGGTCCCTGGACTAACCCCGGTTTGCCAGTTGTCCCCAATTCTCACTTTATATCTAGGCCCACCCGCCTAGACCAACAAAGTCGTTAGGAAAAAAAAAACCGCCCGCCGACCTTGCCAAAAACTTTATCCTTTGATGCTCTGTGCCAACCATCAACTATCCTCTCGGCCTCCTGCTCCATCCTGACACGATCTGCTCTGTTGGACCTCGATTTGCGCCTCCCTTGAGCTCCTTCAGCGCTGAACGGGCCACGTCAACCCTACCTACCTATCCAGCATATTCCAGCGTCCTTCTTGCGCAGGCCCTGCTCCACCGGCCCTGTCAAATCGAATCTCACCTCAGCGCCTTGTTCAGTCACTCCGCTTTGCTTTGCGACTGAGCCACGGATAGATCTCGCAGTTGGATCTCGACGCATCTCAAATACTCGAGTGACCAATCTTGCCTCCAGCTGCTGTCAACATGGTGGCTCACCCGACCCTCAAGGCTACCTATGCCTCGAGGGCTGCCACAGCCACTCATCCTCTCAACGCCTACCTCTTCAAGTTAATGGATCTCAAAGCCTCAAATCTCTGCCTGAGTGCCGATGTTTCCACTGCTCGTGAGCTCCTCTACTTTGCCGACAAGATCGGCCCCGCCATCGTCGTCCTCAAGACCCATCACGACATGGTCTCGGGATGGGACTTTCACCCCGAGACCGGTACCGGCGCCAAGCTTGCTGCTCTGGCACGCCGACATGGCTTTCTCATCTTCGAGGATCGCAAGTTTGGGGATATCGGCAACACGGTAGAACTGCAGTACACCAGCGGCTCTGCCCGCATCATTGAGTGGGCTCACATTGTCAACGTCAACATGGTTCCCGGCAAGGCTTCCGTCACCTCGCTGGCCAACGCTGCCTCAAGATGGCTTGAACGCTACCCCTGTGAAGTCCGGACTTCGGTTACCGTTGGCACCCCCACCACAGACCAGTTTGAGGAAGAGGAGGACAAGGACGTCGAGCCCCCCACTGAGGATTTACCTCCTGTGTCCCGACGCGAGGATGGTCGTAAGGGGAGCATCGTTTCAGTCACCACCGTCACACAAAAATACGAGTCTGCGCTCTCACCGCGCATGAGCAAGAGCATCAGCGAAAGTGATGAGATACTGTTCTCTGGTATCGAGGAGGCTCCCCTGGAGCGTGGTCTGCTCATCCTCGCACAAATGTCGAGCCAGGGCAACTTTATGAACAAGGAGTACACAGAGGCCTGCGTTGAGGCTGCTCGCGAACACAAGGACTTTGTCATGGGCTTCGTGTCGCAAGAGGCTCTCAACACCCAGGAAGACGACGCTTTCGTGCACATGACGCCGGGCTGCCAGTTGCCACCTCCGGGCGACACCAACGGCACGCTCAAGGGCGACGGCAAGGGCCAGCAGTACAACACTCCTACGGACATCATTGGCGTTGCTGGCTCCGATATCGCCATCGTTGGCCGAGGCATCATCAAGGCCAATGACCCCTTCGAGGAGGCTGAAAGATACAGATCTGCCGCATGGAAAGCATACACAGAGAGAGTGCGGTGATTCCGTCACTCCATTCTTCTATTTTTTGCATATACTTGGCTTGGGTCGACTGCACTTACTCAGGGTTGCTGCCAATTTTTCTTCTCTGTCCCCATCAAACACATCGTAGAGGGGAGGTGCCTTGATGGGATTTGTTTTGTTTTTAAGCTTCTTGTTGTTCCTGATTCTATGTAAAAATAGGAGAGGTCGTCGGCAAGGCATGGAGCATCTGATGGAAAAAGCATGTTGATGAAACGGTTGACAGGATTGGACACTGGAAATGGCAATTATGAAGAGAAAAAAATGGCTCACAACTGATGTTTCAACGTAATCCTGCACGGCTCCTGGCAATGGCTGCGCGGGTTCGGCGCAACCTCTCTTGCGCATCTGAGTTGAAAAGGTCTTGGCCATGATGAGGTCAGTCAAGCGGCACTTGATCCGCCCCACCCAGCACGCGGACTTAACGGGTGTAGACAGACCAGATTCAACCTTTTAGAGATTCATCAGGCAGGCGTGTCGCCAGCTACTGCAGCCATTGTCACGTCATTAGTAATGCGGGAGAGTCTATTTTTTTTTTATTTCGCATCAATAACACTCAACGTCTTCGCTTTCGCATCCCATTCTCCTTCTTCGCCAGCGACGCGGGGAAAACGTTTGGTAGCGCAGCAGCAGTCTCCGCCACTTGCGACAGCCCACTAACAGAGTTTCGGTCGCCCCTTCTCTTTCACTGCGGACTATTTCTTGCCTCGTCACTTTGTGGTTTCTGAAAAAGTGTACCTTGACCTTGTGCCAAATTGGCGTTCGCCTCTTGCAAGGACAACCTGCCAGCTTTTCTTCGCGGAAGCACACCTACAATGACAGACATGCTTGGATCAATGGTGGAGTCGCGCCCGCCCGCGAGAAAGAGAAGAAGAGTCGTCATCTCCTGCTTCGAGTGCCACCGACGGAAGCAAAAGGTACGATAACGATGCTCTACCCTGCAAATTCTACGATTGACTTGGCTATTCCTTTTCCTCAAAAGACAAATTGCTGACGGCTTCCCGCGTACTTTTGGCGGCAACACAGTGTGACAGAGAACTACCATGCGGAAACTGCGTCGCCCGAAATCGAGAAGCGAGCTGCGCCTACGAGGCCGGCGCCCCGACGACCAAAAGCCTCAAGGAACCCACTGTAGAAGTGGCTGCCCCATCCGACGGCTCGCTGGCGACGCAAAGTCCTACCAATGGGCATGCAGGCGATTCTGCAGGACGCAGCGGCGACGATCCGACGCTGTCGTCCATGGCCGCCGCGCTGGGCTACTCACAGACGCGACCGTCGACGCTGAGCCTCCTGCGCACCATCGAAACGGCCGACCAGCAACCGGAAAGCGTCAGCGGTGCCTCCTCGCGGCAGCGCAATGCTAACCAGAGCGAGCTGGCGCCGATCCGCGAAAAATACAAAGGCCTGGTGCGGCAGCTACCCGCCAAGACGTACATCGATCGACTCGTCAGCATGTATTTCGAAAACTTACACCACTCATACAACTTTATAGACAAGGACGTCTTCTTCGAGCAGCTCGAAGAGTGGAACCAGCTCCCTTTCCAGTTACTGTCGTCGCCCGAGGAACTGCGGCCCGCGATGCGCTTCTTCCCTGCGCTCTTGTTCCAGATACTAGCTACAGCACTGCTGCTACTGCCTCCGGGGACACCAGATCCAGTGTTTGACTCGCTCAAGTATGCGGGTGGGATGACGTTTGAGAACTTGGCGACGGATTACAGCGATTCAGGCGCGGCAATAGTCAATTTGTTTGGGAAGAACGCGCTAGACGAGGTGACAGTACAAGCGCAGTTCATACGAGCGCTGTTCCAAAAATATACGGCTCATGTGATTGAGTGTGTAAGTACATTTTTCCGGAGTTGTTGCGATACTCTGGTGTTGGTACTGATGTTTGGATAGTGGCATGGCATTGCGGCCGCCATTCGCGATGCTCAAGAATTGGGCATGCACCGCGATTCCCTAGACCCGAAACCCGAAGACTCGAGCGTTGAGAGTATACTGAAAAATCAGTGGCGCATACTACATCGAAGGAAAATGTACATGATGCTCGTGTCATGGTGCGTTGCCTCTACTGCTTGAAGCCCTGCCGCTGTGCTGACTAGTGCTACATAGGGACATCAACATGGCAGTCTTCTTGGGCCGTCCGGGCAGCGTTGTGTGGGCGCATGGACTTCCTTCACTACCGATAGATGCACCGACACCAGTAGATTGCTGCAAGACGCCGATAGAGTCGCGCGACGAGTCGGTCGATCCACCAACACTCATCACACGCCAGATATTTCTGTTCAAGGTCGCTGATGCGCTGCGTTATGTCCTCGATCTTGAGCCAGATGGGTCTCATCCTAAGGAATTTTCCAAAGTCGACCACGTGCATCAGCTTATGAATGCCCTCCACGACGACACTCCAGCCGCGTTTCGGCTCGAAAATCCGGACCGCCGGTGGGACGACCACCCGGAGTGCTCGCGGTGGATTCACAACACTAGACTGTACCTGCAGCAGCTGCATTTCTTCGGTGTCATGGCACTACACCGGCCATACATTTTCCACCGCAAGGAGAGCCGCGTGGCGGCGCTGGGAGCAGCCGTCAACATGCTGGGAATCCAGCGCAAGACCTTTGACGGCCTACCGTTGGTCCAGTGGCGCGGCTTCCACCTTTTCTTTGGCAGCTTTGATGCCGTTGTGGTTATTGCCTCCGTCTTCATCCTCTTCCCCCACGAGAACCCCGAGCTGCGCGACAGCGCTGTGCGGCGCTTCCACTGGACCGTTGCCAAGTTTGAGGCGATTCGGGAGCACAACGCCGTAGCTCGTGCTGCGCAGGGCGTGCTCAATGCAATCAAGTCGCGGTTCATCAAGGCTGTCGGCAATGACACCCCGGGAATGAGTCCCGACTCGGATGCTTCGCCGCGACTTGATGGAAAGGCAGCGGACGAGACACCCAACAGCGGTCGGACAGAGCTAACGGCGGCTAGTGGTAGCAACACCTCGTCGAACGTTTTATCTCTAGGCATCTCGCCCAGTGACGGAAGCAGCGTGATTGGGACGTGGGCGAACAACAACAGCACAGAGGGCGTGGACGGCTGGTCACTGCCGGAAGACAGCCTGTCGACGCTGGCACCGATCTATCCCACATCAGAACTCTTCTTCAATGATCTGACGGCGAAATACGGCGAGACGAATATGGCGAACTGCACACTGGACCCAGTCAGCGCGCAGCTTCCAGCTGCTGATGGCTTCGGGCTGTCGTGTCAATTTGATGGAGATTTTGCGGCGGACAATACATTTTGGCAATTTATGAATCAGTTCAATCCAGACTTCACGGGTTGAACTTGTGTTGCAAGCAAGATGTACTTGGCGGGCCGAGCACTCGAAGATGAGCTCGTGGCAACGACTTTCAAAGGCCTTTCGAGGGAGGTTCTGTTGTAATGTATGCTAGCGCAGGTTGCTACGAAATTTAGACGATATTTACGATTAATAAATGATGCCGAAGGGGAAACCAATGTTACAGGTGCCGAACTAGGCTCAACGGACAACAGAACTGTGCAGATGTGGTGTATCAAGTGGACGGAGGGTACCAAGCAAGGCTCCGTCTTTCATTGAGGCGCCCTAACGATCCAAAGGGCCAATTCTATATAACGCAAAAAGGAGAAGGGCAGGGATTGCATAAGAAAGGGAAGGAGGGAAGCATAACTCCAGCGTCTAGCGGCCACACAAATACAGGGTGATGCAAGCAGTAATGTAAAGAGTGATAGACGGCATAGCCTCGGGGTACACAGAGCGCCAACTCGGGGACAAACCTATGAAGTGAAGCTGCAAATGTGTAAATAAGGAGCTTGAGACTAAGTTGGCGCTTTTCTTTGGCGTGATCAAGCATCCACCTTTGTGCACATTGTGCGAAGCATGGGGCATATGGCATCTGAAAGGGCTGTGGCACGTTGCATTGGGGGCTGAGCATAGGTAGTGTTAACCGCCAAAGGCCGAAATTGGCAAAAGCGATCGGCCCTGATTGGCAAACCGGCATGGAGAGGTGAAACAGGGCAGGCAGTCCCAGACAGACGCCACACGGCAACGAGGCTCACATGTGTCTTGTACGCCCTGATTGTTGTTGTTAATCTTGTCGACGGTGAAGCTGGTGATGATGACAAGTGAGCTTTGGGCGCTCGTAGTAGTGTAGAGACTTGCACGGCCGGGGGGCACGCCGATGTATTCCGGGGGTCGTGTCTCCAATCAAAAGCGACACGATATCCCGAGCTGAATATTCTTTATTAGATTGCATACAGCAGAGATTACTTGCAGGATCCTGTGAAATACTCAGCAAGCTACCTGCAGCAGTAACTCAGGGCCCCCTCTCTGCGCAAAATAATCAAATACTCAACTTGATCAATCGTGATCCAAGCGCATAACTGGTAACTAATTATTCACAATTGACCAACTAACAATCGCTTGAAGAAAAAATAAAACGGGGCACTTTAACAGGACTGGGGCGATTTATTCCCTTTTCTGGGGCACAACGAGGCGACGCGCTAACTTAGTTTAACAAGTTTGGTTCGTCTTGAGAGAGAAAAAAAAAAGGCAGAAAAAAAGGTCGCCAAGTCATCTCGTGATTGGCAATTGCGACCTGCTTCTGCCACGGCGCCTAACGCGAAACCCGCACGGAAGAGTGCACCCTGCAGATTCAGGTGCCGTCTGTTGCTCCCGATTTAATTGATCCCGCCAGCCTCACCTGCGGCTCACATTTTTTCCTCTCTTCCCCCAGCTGCGTGCTGGAGACGAACCACCAACGTATTCGCCACACCACGATTTCTCCCCGACTCGATATAATTTATTCCGAGCACGCACGCGCGCGCACAATAGCTCTATACGAAATACTTATAGCAAAATCTTGTCAACAGATACGGCCGACATCATGTCGAAACCGGCACCCTCCAAACCGGCTCCGAGCCTGAGCCCAAGCCCGAGCAATCTCATGAATTTCGTCAACCGCTATAACGACTTGATGGCTGTCCGCGACTCCACAGATAAGCTTATTGAGGTATGCAACCACGGTCGTCGGAGCAGTCGAGCAAGCATGCCGACTGCAGAGCGACACGCCGACACGAGCTCACCTCTTCCACTCTGCAGGATACTCTATTATACTGCCAGGGCCTCGAGCGCGCGCTGAATCAGGAGACGAATCGCCTCGAGGGCGAGCTGCGCAACTGCCAGGTCGACCTCGCCGAATCCAACGCCTCTCGCCGCGAGTTCGAAAAGAAGCTGTCACGCTACGACGCCGAGATGGCCGCTCTATATACGGAACATAAAACATATCAGGTGGGTTGCCGTGCTGGTGGCTGTCGTGGTTGCGCCCAGTTGGGCCGCCATCATTTTTGCGCAAACGCCCAAGGGCAAACACACAGCCAGCGTCTGATATAGAGGCAATGTATCTGACACGGGACGTGCACGCAGACTCGAAATCCATATATTGTCGTCTTGATTGACGGAGACGGCCTTTGGGTGAGCCCTGTTACTGATGCTGGAGGAGGAAGCAAGATTAACATGGTTTCTAGTTTCAAGATGCTTGGATACGACAGGGTGCAGAAGGCGGCAAAAAGGCGGCCAGTGCCCTTTACAGCTCCGTCGCACGGCAGTGGACCGGCAAGAACCAGAATATGCAAATCATCGCCAAAGTGGTTGCCAACTGCGCCGGCCTCGCCCGCGCGCTCAACAGCAACGACTTTCGCGACTTTGCGGCCGGCTTCTCACAGGGCAACACCGCCTTTGACTTTGTCGATATCGGCAACAGCAAGGAGCGACGCGCCGACTCCAAGATTCGCGGTATGTTTGACTTTTTCCTACACACGTTCTTCGCCCGGTACTCGTGGGCCTTGCTGAGCTTTATCCCACTAACAAGACATGTCACTAGACAACATCCGCTGGCACCTGCAAAATCTCAACTGCCAACAGATCCTTCTTGGCATCTCCAACGACGCTGGCAATGCCAACTTCATTGAGGACCTCTTCCGCGCCAATGTCAACGCCCGCGACCGCATCAGCCTCATTGAGAGCGGCGCCGGCCTCTCTGCAGACCTCAAGGCCACCGGCGCCAACACGACGCGTCTTGACAAGGACATCTTTCGAGCCGACAAGCTCGTCGAGCGTTCCTCGGCTTACGCCGCAGCCACGATTGGACCGCGCACCGCCAGCCCCGCAGGCAGTGTCGCCTCGAGCGGCGGCGGCGGCGGCGGAGGCGCCAACTCGTCGACGTTTTCGTATGCCAATGCTATCATCAATGGCACTCCGCCGCCGACAATGAGCATTCCGCTCGCGCCAAACAAGCCCAGCCCGCGCTCCAAAGCAAACGGCGCATCCTCATCCTCGCCCTCGCCCTCGCCTGGCGGGGGCGGCGGCGGCTCGCCGCAGTATCAAAAGATTCCGCCGCAGCAGCCCGACTGGAACCCCGGCGCGCGCGGCCTGGACGAGCCCATCATCGTCAACGTGGCGGTCATGGACGCCGTCAAGAAGCGCAAGGACACGGACAAGCTCTGCAACAACCACTTTCTGCGTGGTCCTTGCGCAAAGGGCGAGGGCTGCAACTTTGTGCACGACTACAAGCCCAACAGCGAGGAGACTAATGCGATTGCCGTACTGGCGCGCCAGAATCCGTGCACGCACGGCCAGGACTGCGAGAACTGGGAATGTATATACGGGCACCACGTGAGTCTTGATTTGCAATCTGCTGCAGTGTCTGTTTGTTCTCCGAACATGGCTAACGTTTTGTGTGCGCTTACAGTGCCCGAGTATTAGAGATGGCGTTTGCACCCACCCCTATTGCAAATTCGACGAGGAACAACATCCCCCTGGAACGAAGTTTACCGTGTCAAAGTCGTCCAATCGATAAAATCAGAACGATAAAGTGCTAACTCCCTCTTCTTTCTGGCCGGCGAACTGGAAAGAGTTTCCTCTGCCGTGAAGAGAAGAAGAAGTTTGCGCCAACCAACTCGAGAAAATTGTATCAATCATCTTGATTTTTATTTCTTTCATGTATAAGTTTTGCTCAGGAGGGAAGCGACAAAGGGCTTGCGGACAACTGATTTTGCCTTGCTGGGCTATTGTAGCTTTTTTATGCTTTTATTGCTCTCTCTTTCAGAAGTCTTCTTGAGCTGTTTCCATACTTGTTACTTTTATATTCTTTTCGTTTTCTCCCGGATATTTGGAATGAGTAGTCAGGACTACGGATCTTGCCACTATAGCGAGAGGGCTTCCTGCTTTCTATAGCTTGATACAGCGAAGTTTTGCTTCCGAGCTGTGGTGTAGCTTTTTTTGCTTGTGCAAGCAGTGGAACAATAATAGTTTATAGAGAACTAGCTCTGTTGCAAACAGGAAAAATTGGAAGTTGCCCTTCTTGAATTTTGCTTGTCCGAGTCAATCGAGTTGCTTATTACTATTGGTGGGCGATGGTGGCCCCGGGCCCCTCCATCGACATACAAATTTGGACCTGTAGGGCGCGCCGCCACCGCTGCCGGTAACTAACACGGCCAAATCCGCTATCCAGAGCCGGCCATTCTATATGTCCCATTCAACATTTTCAGCCTTTGTGATTGAAAATATCATGGACTCACCTATCCTCATCCTAGACGGCGGACTGGGCACGTCGCTCGAGCAAAAGTACGGCTGCAAGTTTGACCACGGCACGCCGCTGTGGTCCTCGGACCTGCTCGTGTCCGACCCGGCGCGGCTGCAGCGGTGCCAGGCCGACTTTGGCCGCGTGCCCGTCGACATCCTCCTGACGGCGACCTACCAGGTCTCGGTGGCCGGCTTCGCGGCGACGCGCGACCCGGCACACCCGCGGCGCGGCATCTCGCGCGCGCGCATCCCGCACTACGTCGACGAGGCGCTGCGCATCGGCGACGCGGCCAAGGCGCCGGGGGCGCGGCTCGCGCTCAGCGTCGGCCCGTACGGCGCGTGCATGGTGCCGAGCCAAGAGTACAGCGGCGTCTACGACGACGCGCACGGCTCGCAGGAGGCGCTGCTCGAGTGGCACGCGGACCGGCTGCAGCTGCTCGCGGCGGCGGCGGCGGCGGGAGGAGACGGGGACAGCGTGCAGGGCAGGATCGGCTACGTCGCGCTGGAGACGGTGCCGCGCGTCGACGAGATCCTGGCCATGCGCCGCGCGCTGGCGGCGACCGAGGCGCTCTCCGGGGTGCCGTTCTGGGTATCGTGCCTGTTTCCGGGGGACGAGGGCCGCCTCCCGGACGGCAGCTCCGTCGAGGAGGCGGTGCGCGCCATGCTCGATCCCATCGCCGTGGCGGAGGCGGCGGCGGCGGCGCCGCCGGCCTGGGGCGTGGGCATCAACTGCACAAAGGTCCACAAGCTGGACGGCCTGCTGCGGCGGTACGAGGACGCCGTGGAGAAGCTGGTCCGGGAAGGGGTGGTGGCGGCGCGGCAGGACGGCGGCGGCGGGTGGCCGGCGCTGGTGCTGTATCCGGACGGGACGAATGGGGAGGTGTACAATACCACGACGCAGACGTGGGAGCGACAGAAGGAGCCGGTGGAGAAGGAGGAGGGGAGAGGGGAGGAGGAGGAGGAGAGGATGCCGTGGGCGAAGCAGCTCGCAGAGGTGGTGAGGGCGACGCAGAAACGTGCTCGCTGGAGGCAGATTGTCGTGGGCGGGTGTTGCATGGCTGGCGCAGACGACATTGCGGCTCTGCGGGCGGAGCTTTTGTAAATGGGGGGAGCGGGATTCTCATGGGGAAGATTACGATTACAGCATTCAATGAAAAATGGATTGCTCCTTGTCATTATTCAGAAGAAAATGGCTTCTGTTTTTTTTTTTCAATGGCGGATGACAACCTTTCAGTATTCTGTAATCCCAAGTTTACATGCAACCACCCCACATTTGCGGTTTAAACCCGTCATGGAGGGGCCAAAAAAAATGACAAAGAGTAGGAGTTTCCAACTTGAACAACTTATCAAGCTCGGGATTCGCAGACCCCAAACTCTAGAACAGCCAAAAAAAGAAAAGAAAAAAATGTCAAAAGTCTTCATCGTCAGCGGTGCCAGCAAGGGCATCGGCGCCGCCGTCACGCGCCACCTGCTCGCGCACAAGCACAAGGTGGTCCTGACGGCGCGCTCGCGGGACCTGCTCGAGGGCGTCAAGGCGGCGCACCCGGGCCAGGTGGAATACGTGGCGGGCGACATGGCGGATCCTACGGTGCGTCGTCTTCTTCTTCTTCTTTTCGTACAAGGAAGATTGGTGTTGAAAAAAAGAGGTAGTTGCAAGATTGGAAAGCTGATTCTTTCGAGCTAGATTGCCACCAAGCTGGCCGAGGTGGCCGTTGACAAATTTGGCCGCATCGACGGCATGGTCATCAACCACGGCGTCCTGGAAAACAAGTCGCTGGCGGAGATGAGCGTGGAGAGCTTCAGAAACATGTACGACGTCAATGTCGTCAGCTGCTTTGCCATGGTACGTCAACAGACAACCTCACCAAGGCTGAGCGCAAACGTTCATACGAGGCTAATCATGTCACAGGCCAAGGCGGGACTGCCTGAACTACGCAAGAGCAAGGGCTGCATCGTCTGGCTGTCTTCGGGCGCCGCCGTCAAGACGTATCAGGCCTGGGGCGGCTACGGCTCGTCCAAGGCCGCCATCAACTCCTTGGCCGCCCATCTCGCCGCCGAGGAAAAGGACATTACCAGCATCGCCATCCAGCCTGGTCGTGTCGACACCGACATGCAGCAGCTCATCAGAGACACGGGCTCCGGCGCCATGGACAAGGCCGTCTACGACAGTTTCGTACAGGCAAAAGAAACTGGAACACTGCTGAAGCCGGAGCAGCCTGGCAACGTAATTGCACGTTTTGTGGCCTCGCCGTCAAAAGAGCTCAGCGGCAAATTTACAGCGTAAGACGAAGAGCACACACAGTCAAGAATCTAGCTAACATAATAGTTGGAATTCACCCGAGTTGGCTACTTACCAAGAGTAGCTGGAGAAAGCATGTCCAAGACCAAGGGTAGGGATAGATCACTATTGTAAAACGCATTAGCCTCGGTTCGATCATATAGATGGCAAAACAGATAGATAAAGAGTTTTTTTGCAATCAGTCGAAAGATGAAAAGCTCTTATTTTACTCCACATGGTAAATTCAGTATTAGCATGGAATATAAGATTGTATCATCACAGCAAGGGTATCACGGCAGCAGGCATATAATGTTCCTTACCATTTGCAAGTGTATCCGGGGTCGGTTGTCAACGAGCATCGATCGGTTGTGGTCAAACACACCTAGTCACCGACTTGTTAGCTTCGAGTTCGACGGTTTGTGAAGACGATGCGAGCGGTGCAATGTAGCCACAACTGACGGTTGTGGTCATTTTCAGCAAATGTCAATTGGCTTTGACTTGGTCATTCGGCATCGGAAGCTTGTCGAACCTCCTAAGCCTGGGGCGACAACATATCTCATCATAGAAAACCAGAGACCGTGGCAGGACTTGGGGAGAAAAGTGCTCGAGTTGGGATGTGCGGAAGCTTACCTGTTGATGATTGCCAGGGACAGTAGAGCACAAGCTGGCATCACACAAAATGGCACATCTTCATGGGAGCCTTCAAGCTCGTAAAGAGCGACAGCTCAAGAAGGCGGCGCGTGTGCGCGAAAGCTGCCATTCGCGGTGATGGAGAGAAGGAAAAGGCAGGAAATTTTCAGAGCCAAAATTTCTTTGTTAAAGGGTGCAGTCGGGAGCTGGTCCGTGCACGCAGCTTTTTTTTTGGGTGGGCCGCTGGGAATTTTGGGCGTGCTACCCAGTAGGCTGGCAACTGTGAGTGACGCTGCGAGCAGCCACTGTGTGAGGAGCCTGATGCGGCCCGGCAGCAGCACGCGCGCCACGTTTGTGCCACAGAGGCCCCCAAAGACTTCACAGCGTGGCAGCGTGCTAAAAAGACGCGCTCTGCTGCACGTCTCCCCTAAAAGAGAGCCCTCCCCGCCCCGTGGCTACTTAAACTCGCCCGAGCACCTCCAAGCTCATCCAGCGCGCTACCCCACCATCCCACCAGGTCCAGGCCAAGCCAAGCCCCCAGAGCTCTTGTCGAACCTCTTTGCGACGACGAGCCTCTTGCTCCTGCGCGCCATTCATTCCTGCGCATTGCCGCCCGCATCTCTGCGCGCTCTTTTTAGATGCCAGGGCCGTCTCTTGCCCTTTCGCCTTTTCTCGTCCTTTTCTTTACAATTTCTTAGCTGCTCGGCTGGCTCTTTTGGCCATCTCGGCGTTTGCAACATGTCGGACCACGAGTTTGGAGGTAAGGCTCCCTGCCAGATAAACAAGCCACTGACACGCCTGTAACTGGCGCGCCGCAGCGCCACGGAGCTGAGACTGTCACGCTGTCTCTTCGTTTCCCATACTGTCATTCTTTCCGGATAAGCGTACTGACCGTATCTCTAGGCAATGATGACCTCTCACTGCCCAAAGGTATGTTTACACAAACTGCAGACGCTGCAAACAAACAAGAAGCACGCGCCCCATAGTCTGCGCATCTCTCTCCGTGTGGCCATCGGCCCTTCGCCCCTTCCCACGCATCGCGACAAGGTCTCTAACTTGGTGCAAAGCTACTGTTCAGAAAATCGTTACGGAAATCTTGCCGCCTGCGGCCGGTGTCGCCTTTGCTAGGGAGAGTCGCGATCTGCTCATAGAATGTTGCGTCGAGTTCATCACCCTAATCTCATCGGAGGCAAACGAGATTTCCGAAAAAGAGGCCAAAAAGACGATAGCCTGCGATCACATCACAAAGGCGCTCGAGCAGCTCGGCTTCTCTGATTACGTACCAGCCGTCATGGAAGCGGCAGCAGAACATAAAGAAACACAAAAGGTACGTAGACACGGCAAAGGAGGTCAACCCGGAGACGCGACATGCATTCCATCTTCCATTTTTGTTGTTGAGTCTACTAACATAAATAGCAGGGCCGAGAGAAGAAGTCGGACAAATTTGCAAACAGCGGCATGTCTATGGAGGAACTCGCTCGTCTCCAAGAAGAACAGTTTGCTCAGGCCAGACAGCGCCACGGCTGATCACTCGCCTCAACTTATTTGACTTTCAGCCATTGTTCCATATTTCAGGCGTTTCTAGAGGGTATAAATGTGATTTGATTTTTATTATTCGTACATATCGCCTCCGTGCTCCTTCGCCCACCGGCCGAGCCTGCTGGCGAGGTACATGCTGGTGCAGCATGGTTCGTCGTACTACAAGTTACCAATCATCAGCAAAATATTGGATCTTTGATAGCCCGACGATAACTCAAGATCATGCGTCCGTGTTCTTGTCTCATGTGGTCTTTTCTTCGTGTCATTGTTGCATCTTCTCTTCTCAACAGCTCTTATCGATAAGCGTCGCAAAAATGATGTAACGCGGTGGCGGTGCTCAGAACTGCGCAAGACTTCTACATCAAAATTAACTGACCAACCGAGCCGCACCATTGGTTTTCTTTCGCTTCCATCTATCGCCGTCATTCTATATCGCCACAATAGGACGAAGACGCCGTGAAAAGCATCAGCAGCGCTCTCGTGTCCCGCGCTGGGCTCGCTTCAAAATGGGACAAGAGGAGTCAAGTATGGTGGATGAGTCTACTCCTCCCAAGACTCTCTCGGAGCGTAGCCTCTCAGCCATTGCCGACTACATCAAGAGCGGTGATGTTAAACGCATCGTTGTCATGACCGGTGCTGGAATTTCAACTGCTGCAGGAAGTAGGATGACCTCTCGTGCCTCAGACCTTCCGCCACTGACCGCTACCCTGCAGTACCGGATTTCAGATCGCCAAAGACTGGGCTGTACAATAACCTCGCCCGCCTGAACTTGCCTCATGCAGAGGCGGTTTTCGAAATTTCGTATTTCAAAGAAAACCCAGAGCCATTTTACGTCCTTGCAAAAGAGCTTTACCCAGGCAAATTTCACCCGACAGTCTCACACGTGTTTCTCTCCCTCCTGGCCAAAAAGGGTCTACTACACATGCTGTTCACACAAAATATTGACTGTCTGGAGAGAGCCGCCGGCGTGCCCGCGGAAAAGATCATAGAGGCTCATGGCAGCTTTGCCACGCAACGATGCGTTGAGTGCAAGAAGGAGTTCCCTGACGATGAGATGAAAACGCATGTCCTCAACGGAGACGTGCCGCGATGCATAGATATGAGCTGCAATGGCCTTGTGAAGCCAGACATTGTATTCTTTGGCGAAGCACTGCCGCGAGCCTTTTCAGAGCAGAGCCACACGGCAGTCATGGCCGATCTGGCCCTAATCATCGGCACAAGCTTGCAAGTCTACCCCTTTGCTGGCCTACCGCAAATGGTTCGAGATTCCATACCGCGTGTCTTGTTCAACATGGAAAGAGTTGGACAAATTGGAACCCGGCCGGACGATGTCCTGTCACTGGGATCCTGCGACAACGGAATTCGCCAGCTGGCTGCCGAGCTTGGATGGGCCGACGAGCTGGAGAGGATGTGGCGCGGAGTTGTTGGTGACGAGGAGGCTGAGAGGCAACTGAGGAGTCAAAAGGAGCGCAGTAAGGAGGTCGACGAGGAGGTGCAGAGACTCGCCGAAGACGTGGAGACGGCGCTGAGAATTCACGACGAGGAGTCTGCTAGCAACGAGGCAGTAGCTTCCAAGTCTCGCCAGTCAGAGGAAGCTGAGCCAAGAGACGACATCCCCGGACAGAAACTGAATGCGGCTGCAGCAGTAGAGGGCTCTTCAAAAGCCATTAAAGTGCCGTCGCAGGAGCCGGAAACCGACAAGGATGGCGAAGTTGTCGCAAAAGACGACTCAGCAGCGAGAAGCGAGAGCCTTCCCAAGCCAACGCTGTAAGGACCAGCAATAGAATATGCGACACATGCGGCATAGGCGACACATTGAAGTCTGCAGCGAGAGAGGCACGGGTAGCTTGCTTAGCACCACCCGATTCATGCAACGACGAACCATGAAACATACAAATATAAGCACAACGTTTTTACGCCATACATATTGAATAATCGGAATGTGAAGAGTCTAAATTTGGAGGTCATTAAAAATCTACTCAGAAATGTCACAACAATCTTCAAAGCTCAGCCAGCAGCCCCTCGACCATATTAATAGTGCGATCTTCATTCATGTTGTCACCTGCCATTACATTGCCCTAAAAAAAAGTCGGCGTATATCCGGTTCATTAGGAGTTGGCCTATACACACTCGGGCGAGTGGTGCGAATACATAGGTTCGCTATTGTACACACGATGTTTCCATCTCTTTTCCACATAGTTACAGTTGACGAGGACATTTTCGTTATTTGGCAGCGTCTCCGCATGTCGTTCGTCGCAGCTCACGAGCTCTTCCTCCATCCCGGGCTCGCCATCATGATTATTGGTCTTCGGTGCGCTCGCATGTAAGCCTCGCGAAGCTTGGGGTCGGCGTCGGATCGAATGACGCTACCGATGGACATGAAGAATCTGGTCGCGGTTAGATTTCGTAACGCAGAGTTGACGGCGCATTACTCACCCAAAGGTAGCGCCGGAAGCGCCCATGAACTGCCCCAGAGTTCTAAAGACACCTTGGGACCCTGCGCCGTGTCTGAAAATGCTAACTGTGCCTGCGTGTTGTTAGATTTGTGTCTGGCGCAAATGCAGCTTGGCATGTCGACATACCGTAGATGAAACCAATGATTACACCGACAGCTGAACTAGGTGGTTAGTAGTTTTCGGGATAGAGCGTGCGTCAAAAGGAAAAACATACTTCCACCCATCATGGCTCCCATTTTGACTGTAAAGGGTGTATTAGTACGTGGTCTAGAAAAGCGCATTGTAGGATATGATGGTACACTTGTCAAAATTGGACGGGCCATGTTGGCCACCCATGGGGACGTTGGCAACAGGAGGCATCTTGGTGGCTTGTGCTGTTTGACGTCGTCTTGTCGTTGAGTTGCGGAGAAATGCGACCCTTACAGATTCGATGATTTGAGCATCACCCGCAGTCGTTTCGCGGAGCTCGCCTCCAAATCGCGAGCGTTGATTGGGGAGCATCGAGCTCTGCGGATAAACCTTGTTACGTACCGCTAAGCGCCCCTCACAGTGCGGTTATACTGGAGCATCGCAGTTATACACAGTGTTGATAGCTCACGTGAAGCAAATCTGATAGGAAATAGAATCAACGCTTGAGTACGTACGGGAATGTAATATTCACCAGGGCGAATCCTCAAGAGTGCATTCGCGTTTGTTGTACCAAAAAATATTCTTCTCGAAGCAGGTAGCTGTGGCGTGACGTACATGTAGCAAGCAGCTCGATGCGCTGCCCACTGTGCGACCTTCCGAAGCGCTTCTGGCAAGACGGGGGGCTTGTCCAACACTATCTTTCGTCCCGGCTGGAGCCCCCGTGCCATTAATCAACGCCGTCAAAATCTACAACCACCCCAGCTCGCTGCATTTCTCGGTAAGTCTTTCCATTGTACGCCCATCGCTACATTTTGTACAACTGAATGACAACGAGCGCTCCGTGGCATTCTCCTCAGTTCCACGCACTGTCCCGATCGTCATTTCAACCATTCTGACCAAGTTTTGTCCGTTATAGAGCAATCGACCGCGTCCTTATACCCCTTAATTTTCATCAAACTCGTGGTAGTGTGGCCGGCTTACCAGGAGACACGCCCCTAAAGCCCGCTGCGGCTCCGACTGAATGGTCGCTCGACGGCGCCAGTCATAGAGCTTCATAACACGACATTTGGCGGGAGCGATCTAAGTACTACCTTCAACGACGACCCCAACCCAGCGCCATCGACCTCGATCCTTCCCCATGACTGCAGTCGCCAATCCACTAGCGTTTCCTCAAGTGTCGCGTTCATCATGGGGTACTATTAACGGAAATACCCCCATGAATCCAGACGAAGTGCGAGGCATGTTTGCTCCTCGCAAGAACCTCGCACGTAGTAGCTCATCATCGTCGATATCATCCGACTCTTCGAATACCTCTGTCGCCACAAACAGCTCTCAAGCAAACGGTACCCCTTTGTCGAGCACATCAGAGGTCAGCCAATGGTCAGCCAATGGTCCACAACGAAAACGTCCACAACCTAAAAACCCGTGGCCAACGGGCAAAGGCGACATGCCAACCGAGTTCTCGAGACGACCAAACGGCATGCTGCCCCATAGCGTCATGCAACAACAAGCCGGACCAAATCAAATGACACAGCAGGGCATGATGCGGCCCGGCCCCTCGGAGCAACCGCAAGGGGGCCAGCCTGTTCTGTACCTCCTGTCTCTCAATGGCACATTTGAGCGAAAGACGATTGCTGTGCCTTTTGCCCCCGAGGCTCTACGGATAGGCCGCCAAACGAACCAGAAAACAGTACCGACTCCCACAAACGGATTTTTTGACAGCAAAGTTCTGTCGAGACAGCATGCTGAAATTTACGCCGAGCGCAATGGCAAGATCTTTATTCGCGATGTCAAGTCCTCCAACGGCACATTTGTCAATGGCACACGATTGTCCCAAGAAAATCGGGAGTCTGAACCTCATGAGCTGCAGACTGCCGACCACCTCGAACTCGGAATTGACATTGTTAGCGAAGACCAAAAGACAGTTGTTCACCACAAAGTCGCAGCGAAAGTCGAGCACGCTGGTTTCTTGGCAGCTTCGAACAATGTTATGGATATGAGCTTTGGCGATTTAGACCCCGCTCATGGCTCAATGATGCTGCCACCAGGGCAGATGCAACTGCGCGGTCGACAAGCTAACAGCAATCCTGGCTTGGGTCCCAATGGACGCATGATGCAGAATGGAGCTGCGCCAAACCAACAGCCCAATGGCATGACGCAGCAGCGACCGTTCTTTGTCCCGCCCATTGCAACGGATCAAATCATGAAACGCCTAGCTACGGAAATGCGAAATGCCAAGGTGCAAGCGCAGGATCTGAGCCGAACAAACCAGTTTGTTACAACCCTGCTGTCGAAAGAAGATATCAAGGATTTGGAGAAGGCTGAAGCTCAAGAGGCCCCCAAGCCTTCCCCTATTGTTAATGGCAACGGCAACGCGCTACGGGCCGATGCGAAGACGCGATTCTCTGACCCTCCTGCGCCGCCACCACAGCAACCACTTCCAGAGAAGCCTGATGTGCCCGGACTGAAACGGGCCGCCGGAGAACGACCAAAATCTGGCTCCACAATGTCATCTCCAATTCGACAAGATAATGTCAGCCAGATCATTCAGCTGACAGAAGCACTCAACAATGCCAAGCGAGATATTGACACGCAGACGGCAAGGATGCGTGAGCTCGAAGCCATGCTAGATAGAGAGCGAGAAGCGAGAGCTTTGGCTGAGGATCTCGCCATGCGTCTGGAAGAATCCGCCAAGAGTCAAATGAACGGTTCTGCCGAAATACCTGTAGAAGATGTCGAGGAGGCAGACACTACGGTAATCGGCGACAGTACGGAAGACATTGCAGAGTCGTTGCCAGAGGAGACGGAACGCCTCATTGATGGAGCAATCGAAGAGGACAGCGCTCTCCAAACTCGCCTCAGCACTATGGAAGCGCAAGTTAACGAGCTTCGGGATCAGATGGAGCAGTGGAAAGCACGCTGCGAAGCTGCAGAGGCTGAGCGGGATACTGGCCGACAATCACTTGCTGAGATGGTTACTAAGCTACGAGAAGAAGAAGCACGCAGAGTAGCGGCTGAAGCAAAGGCACTCCCCAGCTCGCCAATTTCGCTTCAAAGCGAGAGTCGTGCTACATCTGGACAAGATGAACCTAGCACTGCTAGCTCTGCCACAAGCAAAATGATCAAGGCTGAAGGCACACAGGCTGCTGAGCCGGAGCCACTGGAAGAAAACCCGACGTTATCGAGAGCCAATACCATTACCCCTCGCAACGCACACAGACGGGGCTCGCTGCAAGAGGATAGGCTTCATGGCGGGCTTCCATATGCGTCAATGCTGGGTGTTGTCCTTATCGGCATGGGAATGATGGCAGTGATTAATGGATGGCAATCACCTCCACCGCGAATCGAAAGATAGATGGAAGCTGCACATGGCTTTAATAAGCTCAGACTGCGGCAATGTGCTCTTGCAACAGCACATCAACCAAGTTGCGAGATCCAAGGGCAGCGGCTGTCTCCACGATACATTTCCTCTGTACAAGTTTATTAGCGGGTTCTTCTCTTTCCTGTTTTTGTACTGGTATCAAGTGTCATATATATGCTGAGCTTACGTTTTTGGACCAAGCATGGAATTCGCACTTTGCGCGGGCACGGAACTTATGATGAGCTCGAATATTGTTTTATTTCACTACTTTTTGTTACGACTAGGAAATCTGAGGAACACGATGCAGCGGGCTGGTTTGGAAGCCGGCATCATATTTTATTTGTTGGGGTTTTTGCATAGCTGAGAAAGCGACCAAGGACATGTCATTTAGCGACGTCACTTTTCAAGCAACTGTAAATACATTTAATGGGAGTCATGATTTCTGATTAATTCCATCATGGTTTAACATCTGATGCAATTGCACACAGCCTAAGCAAGCTCTCGGGCTTGGCTCCACATGTGACATGGCCAAAAAATGGGCAGATTGCCTCGAGGACTTTCAATCTTCCATCGCTCGCGCCGAACCGATGGCAGGCCCCCAATCGATGCATGCGAAGGAATCAATTATCGCAGTCTTTCTCAATTAACAGCGCACGACGAGAATATGCCGACATTTCAGAGTAAAAAGTTCCGGTCCGCCGGCGAGGGTAGCGCTGTGGGAGCCAAATACCGCGCCGTCATGAGCAGGCACCCGTTCCTCATGTTTGGCCTGCCGTTTCTGGCCGTCATCGTCGCCGGCTCCTTTGTCCTGACCCCGGCGACGGCCATTCGATACGAGAGGCACGACCGCCGCGTGCGCCAGATGACTCGGGACGAGGAGCTCAACGTGCGACGCTCGGCGCGCAAGGTGGACATGCGCGAGGAATACTATGTACGTCGGCGGCGGATCTTATGGGCCTGGGGACACGCCGAGCTACCTGAAATTCTTTGCTTGGGGTCACTTTGCTAATCACGTTGGGCAGAGGCTCTCTGGGAGCAAAGATTTGGACAGCTGGGAGCAGAAGCGCGTGGAACGACTTCCCGGCGAAAGCGACGGCATCCTACGATAGGGCATCTTGTCAAGAACTGGCATGTTTCGAAAATCTCACCCGAAAGCTCGCGATACTACGACCACGCCGACGACGCTACAATTGTCGAACATGACGACGGACAGTGGAAAACCAGAGGGCGCTGCAGGCAGCGTCGAAAGCCTGAGGCACGTCTACGAAGGAAACTTGCCGTTTTCTTGCATGCACCAGGAAGCGCGGAAATGCGTCTCTGTATATTACATGTATCATAACCACCTAGCCTTAGTCCGAGGCTCAACACAGAAACGTGACAGAATGCATACGAATCCAACGTGGGCGGACTTTAATCTGCAATATTCTAAGCGGCAGCGGACAATGACTTGAGATGATCATCCGGGCCCGAGTAAAAAGTCCGTGCCCGAACATCTTAACACTGCCGCCAAAGGAAGACCAAAAGAGGGGTTACATGCAATGAAATTCATATACCGGATGCGCAGTGGATCAGCAGAGGGACTGGTGTGCCGCTTCGACGTGGCATGCATATATAGTTTCAGCTGCCTTCACGCACACTGCAGTCTGACATCTACATTATAAAAATCTGCTGATATAGGACTGGCAATACCGCAGTTTCAGCACGAAATGGCTCCTTTTACTGTTCAAGGCAAGACTGCCGTCGTCACTGGCGCGGGCTCCGGTAAGTTTGGCAGTCCCTCCTCGGGAAGCCCCAATCGAGCGTCGACTAAGTCTGGCCGTGCAAGGAATTAACCTGGCTTTTGCCGAACTCCTCCTGAGCAAAGGCTGCAATGTCGTTTTTGCCGACATCAACCTGCGCTCAGAGGCTCAAGAGCTGCTGGGTAGGTACGGCGGCGGCGGCGACGGCCCCCGCGCCTCTTTTGTCGAGACGGACGTGACGGCGTGGGAGGATCTCCGCAACATGCTCGACTATGCCGTGGCGGAGTTTGGCAGCTTTGACATTGTGTGCCCCGGCGCAGGCGTCTTTGAGCCGCCCACGTCGAGCTTCTGGCACCCGCCGGGCTCCAACACCAGCCGCGACTTTGTCGAGGCCAACCACTACACGGCGCTGGACATTAACCTCACGCACCCGATCCGCGCGACGCAGCTGGCCCTGCAGCACTGGATGGCGCCGGAGAATGCGGCCCGGCAGACGCCCGAGACACCCAGGCCCGTGGTCAACATTGCCTCCATTGCCGGCTACACGCCCGTCTTCAACGGCCCCCTCTACGCGGCGGCCAAGTTTGGCGTCGTCGGGTTCACGCGCTCCCTGGCACGGCTGGACGCCGACGTGGGCATCCGCGTGAGCGCCGTGGCGCCGGGCCCCGTGAGCACGCCAATGCTCACCGAGCATCCGGACAGGGAGAACCTCGTCGACGACAGCAAGGACGTCCTGGCGACCCCGCAAGAGGTGGCGGAGGCGATGCTGCTGCTGGTCGAGTCCGAGGACCACGCTGGCGGCACCATTCTAGAGGTTGTGGCCCAGTCTACCAGGAAGGTGTCGGTATGGAACGATCCCGGCCCGAGCACGGAACCGCGCGCGGGAACAAGCTTGTCGAACATGAAGAATGCAGCGGAGAATATCGCAAAGAGCCTGAAGAATGGAACATGGCAGACGGATTAGGAAGGTTGAATGATTGTGACATGGTGAGAGAGTGCTCCTGATTGTGAATTAACGGCTATAACAAAGAAAAAGAAACATCACTGCTACGTGTAGCAAGCACATGTTCTAATAATAACCAGACGCCAGCGCTTCTGCTAAGTAAGATTATCGCTTCGACAAAAAATACATGTAAAATAGAAATGAAAGTCCACAGCACCCCTCTCTAGTCTGCATCATAGTAGCAGCAGAAAATCGTTCCTCGAGTCTTTGCCTTGGGCACGGCTTCTTTGTCACCCCAGTTCTTCTCGTCCGTCATGCCGCTGCTCGACGATGGGGCGTTTCTGCTGCGAGCATACGCCTTCTCCGGCGCTTTCGGCATGGCCACATCCTCCAAGCCCTTTCCACCAAGCTGCTGCTGCTGCTGGGCAGCACTACTCTTCATCGCAAACCACTCGACCGAGTCGAAGCGGTCGTCGTCCTCCTCGTCGACGAGACCGTCCGACTTGCGGTGCAAGGCAAAGCGCCGGGGCGTGGCGGCCGCCTTGCTCTTGCGCACAAAGTCGTGGCGCCGCGGGTGGTAGCGCTGCGAGCGCGGGCTCCAAAAGTCCTTGGCCATCTCGGCGAGCTCCTCGGCGCGAATGCGGGCCAGCGCGTCGCTCGACAGGTCCAGGCCGCGCTTCCATTCGGCCAGGTGGTGCGGCGCCGACGAGACTGGCGGGCGCTCGTCCGCGGACGACGACGCGTCGAAGAAGCCGTCGCCGGCCAGCACCGAGGTGAGCGCCTTGACCTGAGCCTTGACGGCCGAGTCGAGCTTGGCGCCCCAGCCCGGCAGCACGTGGTCGACGAGCCCGAGGTGGCCGGCGGCGCTGGCGCTGAGAGGCATCATGTCGCGCAGGATTCGCTTGCCGTTTTCCCCGCGGCATCGGGCGTTGTATGTGAGGCTGTGAAACTCGGAGCCGTGCAGACCCATGGCGCGGTAGGCTGGGTTGAGGACGACGTCCTCGCCGGCGAGAACGAAGTCGCAAGAGGTGGCCAGAGCAACGCCGCCGGCGGCAGCGTTGCCTCGCACAGCGGCAATGGTCTTGATTCCGCGGCTGGGAAAGTCGTGCAGGATGCTGTAGACGAGGTCGTCGATGGCGTTGATGTTGAACCAGGACTCGAGCGCTGGGTCGGCCGCGGACTCGATGACGTTGAGATGGATGCCGTTGCTAAAGTATGAGCCTCCCATCAGAACAATTGCGCAGACGGCTTTTTCCTCAGCCACGGCGAGGATGTATTGCAGCGCTCGGAGCAGTCGTCGACATTGCTTCGTGCTCATGGCACCATTGTAGAAATCGAAGAAGATGTATGCGACCATGCCTTCCTTGTCAGAAGCCGGTTCAAAGTCAATCCAGACGTCCTGGAGCGTGCTGCTCGTGGCCCTGGACCACTCCTCCTCCGAGGACAGCTGCCGTCCGCGCATCGACACGGCCCGTTGTAGGTTCGGATAGCCCATGCTGTGCTCCGAGAGCTCCATGAGACCTTGCACGGCCGGGACCTTGGGCCACAGCGATGCATCGGTCTTGGCCTTGAGGCGACGAACATGTGTGATCCAAACGCCCTTACCGTCGCAGGTAGCAATGCAGACGGCATCGTCGCGACTGGCAATGACAGACCCAGGCGCGGAGCCAGTGGCTTGCCTGCCGCTGTCCACAACGCCGCCGTAGAGGTACAGCTTGGGCCCAAAGAGGCTGCTGAGACAGCCGGGCTGTGAGTCTGCGCATCGTATCCTTCGTGAAATCTCGACGGCAGTGTGGGTTCTCGGATCAAAGTCGCGGTCCGCGGCGCGCAGGAGCGGTCGGTGCAGCGCCTTGCCTCCCTGGAATAGCTGGCCGGTTGTCACGGAAAGCTGGGCAAATACGTCGTTGGCGACCAGGTTCGGATGGACGGCGCCCTTATTCGAGTGCTTGCTGATGCCCTTGGCCGAGTTGGCGCTGATGGTGATGCGATCAACCGCCTTGAGCACGGCGGTGACGGCGGCGCGCGTCACGGGTCCCCTGTAGAGACTCGATTTCGTTATGTTGGGCTGGTCAATGTCGACGGCAAACTGCTCAAACGCCCAGACTGGGCCCATGTCAAAGTCGGCCGTGGCTTGCAGAACCGTGACGCCCCAGTACGGGCGTCCATGGTCGCTCAGAGAAGTGCGCTGGAGAAGCTTCTTGCTGTCCGGCTCCGTGCCGTCGTCTCCCATGAGAAGCCAGTCCAGGGCACTGGGGCCAGCATCGCCTGGCGGTCCCGGGTGAACGATGAGTGTGAGGTATTTCGAGTATACTTGAGCAGGCACCAGTGTGGTCAGGAATGGGCAGATGATCAAGTCAGGCTTGACGAGCTCAGCAGCTTCCACCATGAGCTCCTGGGACAGGGCATATTCTATCGTCACATAGTGCTGCTCTGAGAGTGCAAGGTACGCACGCTGTGACAAAGAATTGAAAGCAGTGCAGAAGAAGAGAATCTTCATTTTGTCGCAGTTGGGTATAAGAGACCCCGAGACTACAAGCGGCGTCTTGATAGGTCTGTCGCTTAGTACCTATAGAGCTATATCTCAATATCGGATCGGGGTTGAGTTGCGAGGAAGCCGAGACGGGATGAGATTGATGCCAGTCTGAGATTCACGCTCCTGCTTATATATATTTCGACGAGCGGCTGCCCCTTTTAATTACCCAGAGTTAGCTTCTATCTGATGTCTGGGGGATCTGGCGGGCGGAGGGCTGCCAGGAACTCTTTGACAGCAACGCCGCGCACAGACGCGCCATGCTGGTGGAAGTAGACCGGGTGCCGAGGTGGCAGCGCTGGTGGCCAGTCAAAAGGTCGGCCGCATTTGCAACTTATTAGAGCAAGCATTTCACAACTCCGTCGATTCGGGGGCGAATAGCGCCGGAGCAAGAAAAGTAGTGGCGCTCTCGAATTAGTAGTTTGGTGGATCGGAAACTTGTCAGCAACTGATTCAAAAAAGAAAGCGCAAGAGAGGGTCAGAGCGCGCCACTCGATGTATTTCTGCTGGTAGGAACGCGGAAGTTCTACGCCGAACTGAAATGCTGGGTTGGGGGCTACCAGTACGGATAGTCGGTCGCAGCACCGCGAGTTGTGAGCTCTGGAACCGAGCCTCACGGCACAGGCTTCGCACGGGCCGCGCGGTGAAGAAAACGGCCAGCCTATAAGTCTCACTCTCGTCGCTCCGTGGCAGCCATCAGCGAAGCGAACGAGATTAATGACTCGATCGACCGAGAGTCGGCTTGTTTCTCGGCTATCAGTATGCTGACGAACTTGCCAACAAGGAACGCTCTTCCCCTACGGATACACTATTGTAAATTTTCTTATCGAATCATGGTCTCCTGGTCTCATTTCGTGACCCCGGCACCCCGGACTCAATCGACGGGGCCCCCCTGCCCCTGGTGCAGCTCTGCAGGACCACGAATCGCCGACGCCGAGCGATATGGAGAATTTCCAGCCCGAAAAGCAATGCGAAAGGTGCCTGGTCCCTGTAGTCTGGTAAATGGTCCAACGCCACCCCTTCGCGAACGGATGATTGGATGTGTGCACGGACGCGAAACTGACTTGACAGAGTCTATTCGGGCTAGTCTTCACTGATCAGACTAAAATTGGCTCGTTTGCGAGTCCTGGAAAAAAAGGGCTTGGAATTGGCACATGGGAAAGGTGTAAACTGATGAAACAAAGAAGTTCCAAGAAAAAAGGTGCTTTTGCATCCGTAAATTAAAACCAATGGAGGCTTGTCTCGGATCTGCGTGTCGTTCGCGGGAATGAGACGCGACGGCAGCATTTGCCCCGGCCGAGCCCTGCATTTATTAACGCGGAGATATGGTGATCCGCAAGTGCCGAAGCGGAGCTGTGGGCTTGGCAATCAGCTTGTAAAAAATGACAGTTTTGAGACAAAAGGAAACAATGCAACGTTTGGCTCGGACGCTTTTGGACATTGTCGCATTCGTCTTCTGGTCTTGTACTGTGACAAAGACATTGATTGTTCATGACAAAAAGGAACGGACCGCGTCAGCCTCGGCTCAAGGCCCATACAAGCCCGGCAGTAAATTTCGAGCAACAGTATGGTGTCACTGCAGGTAGCAAAAGTCAACTACTTACTGGTAGTAGAAGCTTTCAGGCATTGTTAAACTAGGGAGAGCACCAAAGTTCAAACTCGACTACCGTACGATGCGGCACAACAGTATAATGATCAGAAATCTAACCGGCAAAGACTTGGCGACCATCTGCGGAAAATGCGTTCACAACACAGACTAGAGCGGTATGTGTGTTTTTTTTTTATTTTATTCGCACCGAGTCTCAGGCCACTATGAGTTTTCTTCCCCCAAGTAGACTTTCCACAAGCGAGCCACTCCGCAAGCCATGTCAAAGCAGCGACGGCTGCCAAAGAGCTTGAGCGCCCGGCGACGCCGCGAAGCACAACGTCCGCAAGCAGTGGGGTATCAAAGGCGGCTCTTAAATAGGAATAGTGGTGGTAAAGTCGTTGGCTAAGACACGCTGTTTCAAGCACCTGTTTTCAATGTAGACTGTATTATATTTCAACGACTTTCATATGTGGTGTAGTAGGTGCAGAGTCAAGTTCTGACCTGCTCTTTGAACATCGCACGAGATTGTATGTGCCGTTTCCATCACTGGTGACCAGCCACGAACTTAGCCTGTCCATCCTCGCTACTAAGTACTGAAAGCCTAAGTAAAACAAATCTTTCTTTCTTCGTAATTTTGGTTTACCGCGAAATTCTAAAGACCTGTCCTTTCTCTGCTTGTGAGGCTATGTTGTTGTTAGCCTATTTGTCCTGAGCCTGATGAGGCAGAGCCGAGAGTATCGTAATTTTGATCAACTGCGAGGACTTTGCTAAAGATCTACATTCATCTAAATGATGAACCACTTACAGATACACGCCGAGTCTACGATGTCCTTCCGCCCAGGGCTGTGGCACGCGTGCGGAGACATGCTGACCGTGAACTTTACTCGGGAGAATGGGCGGGAGAAAAACTTGATTTTAATCCTGAGACGGTGGAATCGGCATTGCCGTCTTTTTTATCGAAAAAGCGCCTTAAATTTGGCCTTCTTTGGACTTTGAAAACCAGGAACCTTGCATCGATCCCCAGTCGGTGGTCAGCGTTACCAGCCATTGTCACCCCGCGATATTGATGCTTCTCTTCAGCAGCATAGAATAAATGATTGAAAGTTCCGACTGCTCTATCGAGATTATTTCGGTCAAGTACTGCAGAGGCGTTATCGCTTAGCACAAGCTCGGCCCCGGCTCAAGCTCAAGCTAGGATCAGGCAGTGGCGTGCGACACCTCAATAGCTGCTGATATATCGGAACTGGGCATTCTAGATAAGTATTAGATCTTCTAGCTTGTGCGAAAGAGTTCGCTTCGTGGATATCGATGGTGCAGCCCGGGATCCGATTTGCCGCGTTGCGAAAGGAGAACTCGCTTTTTTGAAGCGCATCTCGAAGCACGACCCGAAGCATGTGCGATGGAACTTGGTGCTGGATTTGAGAAATGATTTGGCGACAAACGTTCAAACAGATATGATTCTCAAGTTTTTTTGGACTTTTGGGCAAGCCGCTGTGTCTCTGCTGTCTCATTATTGTTTTGGCATTGTAACACTCGGCATAATTCCTCGGAAAATCACACAAATCTACGCTCAGAGTGTCTGTCGATTGCGCGGACACAGACCTCTTCCCTGTTCTGAGAATGCGCTAGATTCAAAGCCAGAGAGTATCCCGATTTGAATTGAAAATACTGGTCTTTTATAAAAAGTCACAAAAGCGAGTATCAGACCTTGCCGTCCCAAAGGTCGCTGATGGCGGGTCATCTGCCTCACGCAGCAGCTACATTCACATTCAAAGTCTCTCCTGCTGACAATTATCAGACGGCGACTTTCTTCTTTTATTCTAGGGAAATTGAGAAATAATGGCTGCGTTAAAGCAGGTTCTGTGGTGCTCCAGAGGTCTTTCTGGACGCTGACAACGACTGTCGCATTGACATCTGGAGTCTCGGCATCAAAATACTTTTACATACAGGTGCTCCAATCACAGCTATTGTTTATAATCAATCTATATCATCAAAGCTCTGAATTTCTCTAGAATTCCCGCGGCTGCTTGACACCGTAGATGCACATCAAAACAACTTCACCGACTAGAAGCTTCTTATGTATCTTTCGACGCTTCGAGGCGCGTCTCTCAAGACATCAGCTTTCCTCGACAGGAGCGACAAAGAAGAAGCGACATCATTTATTTTATCAGCTGGGCTGTGATTTCTTCGTTTTCCAGACGGAAACCGAACCTGGACACGGCGCAGCAACTTCAAAAAGTCACAGTGCCAGTTTTCGAGAAGACCCGACTTTCGAAATGGCAGTCGAGAGTTTCAAAGATAAGAAACAAAAGCATTTACTCTCCTTCTTCAGAACTTTTGCAACAGCTTCTACATGAGATCGCGCCAAAGTGAAAACTCACTAGATGTTTTTAATCGTCCCAAAGGCCCAGCAAGCCGTGGTAACGTATACTCGACCCAATCAGCAGCACCTCTCATCCACCAATCTCAGGCTTTACGCATTCCTTTTATATAAAAGAAAGTATGGAATCTCAAAACAAAGTCTTGATAGTGTCACAATACCGAGAAAGTTATTCGTCTCTTCTTGCTCATGCATCTGGATTGAGATAGGCCCTACCCGGTAGTGCCTGAAAAACGACGCTGCCTCAAGCGTATTTACCTAGATGCTATGAACGGAAAAATATATAATCTTTTCGGTTTAGTTTCATTAAAAATCCAGGGCTCAATCACTTCATATCTATATTTTGTCACAGGTGATGTATGCTGGCATCCCGATCACAAGTAGGTGACATACCCGCAACGAAAACGACGGTGGTGGTCTCCATCATTAGTGTCTGGGGACATACTCCGAGCACGATAGAAACCTTACGAATTGACATAGTTCCTGATACTTGAATAATTTAGAGCAAAAACTTCCCAGCACCAAAGCGTAGCAGTGTGTTGTATCGCCTGCCGACGTTTTGTGGGATTGACGCCCGTTCGCGTTTCATGGCTACACATGATGTACACACAGAAGTAGTATATTTTTACTCCCGCGTTCTCCCGCGTTGGAAATGGAAGAGCTAGTCGATAATCGTAAGCTTGTAGGTATATATTGAGAGAATATTAAGTTGGAAAACCACGCAGAATGGGACAACGCCGCGACAGCGCGTTTAGCATGAGCGCCACTAGTTATGCAACTGCTCGCCCTGTAACAAGAAACGATGACGTATTCGAAGCCGTGTTTCAAACGGTCCCGAGGTAGCTGATCCTCGGGGCATCACCGAGGTCTGTGGCTCTACAGTCTGCGCATCTTGCGTCTCTGATCCGTTGATCCGACGGCTTCCCCACGCAGCGCGTGTAAGTGAGAGGGTAGCCTGGACAGCAGGGATCACGATCGCTACCGACGCAAAGTAGTGCAAGCTATCCGTATAGTGCTTGCATATAGTTTGAGTAGCATCATCGTCTTGAGCGGGTCTCATACGCGTCGCCAAGGCCATGGCATGGTCAGCTCTATCCGGATGTTGGCCACACGTTGGGCGAGGCACCGCAGTCTCGACGAGCAAACGAAGCAAATATGAGTCTGTTTGCGAGACCAAGAGCATGATTTTGTTTCTTGCGCTAGCATATTCTACCAACATCTACCGAATTGGTGGGAAAATGTAAAACCTGAAACGCTGACGAGCGATGCATACGTGGTTGAGCGGTAAACCCGGCTCCGGGAACTAGCGCAACGGCCGTGCGGCACAGTCAGGCGAGCTGTTTGCAGAAATTGTCTGCAACTCTCTAGATAAGCAGACTATGATGCAATCATTGAGGCGAAGTCAGCGATCTTCGCATGCTCGAAAATGCCGCCTGAAGGGCATCGCGGCGCTGAAACGGAGCTTGGTGCGGGCAACTTGCAGCTTCTCCTTGTTGCAAGTCGCCTTTCTTTTCTACTTTTCCGCCTAAAAACAGAGAGCTTGTGGTTGAATACCAATATTCACTTATATCATTGTACTTGCAAAGTTTCAAGTTTGATTCTGCAAAATGGGACATTTTTATTGGAGCGTCCCGACGATCGGGTAACGAGGCAAGATCGTATAATCAGCTGGGTTAAAGAGTTCCACCCGCGGACCCTAGCAACCAGAAAGGTTAAGAGAGCAACTCAATGATGTAACAGAGCTGGTTACTGGACTTGCAGTGGCTTAGATTCCGGCCAAGCCTCGGAAAACTGTGGCGGGCAGCAACATTATTGGTCACCGCAGAGCAGGCTTGGCGATGCAGAGAAAGAATAGAAGGTGAATTTAGAGTTTACAGTTACTCCGCTTGGCTCAGCTTCATCTAGCGTAGCAACTATTGGCCAATCTGCCACGAGGCCAGAATGGAAGTGTGCAAGAAGCAGCGGTTACGCCGACGAGCTAAGAGGCTGTGCGCAATAGCCGTGTTACCGTGCAATGGCATTTGAACTTTCCAGGTGGTGTTCAGGACCGCCGGCTAGACTTGACAATCCGGCATTTCTGCAAACAACCATGTTACTGTCATTCTTGCTGTGCATTAGTGCTGTTGGTACGTCTGCGTCTACATTTGATGGGAGTCGGTGTAAGCTGCAGCGGGATTCTCAAACGAGGCTGGTATTGCTGCCCAAGCAAGCCGTCAGAGAATTCAATTTAGACACAAATCTAAGAAGCGGGGAAGAAGAAAAGAAATTCCCACTACCAGATGCGCATTTTTCTCTCCTAGTCTCAAGCCACCTGCCACAGCAGTGTGCATGCATTGCATACCCACGTAGATGCGGCTGCATGATGGACGTATGCCAGCAAAGCTGCACCCCCACCGTGGCGACGGCAACACGCCCATTTATCAGTGGCCGAATAATGGACATTCTCGGTGGAACTGGATGTGGAGATCGCGATGGGCAGGTGGCAGTCTTGCTCACGACAATTCACCGCCAGAGACCGTGCGCACACGCAGAGCCCCAACAACGGTGATTGGCGAAAGAAACGTGGATTGGTAGCTGCAAGGCACCGCCTGCATCGCACATCCCGCTTCTGGCGGGACCAGCAGCGCTGCATGCTGGACATGATGGGCCAAGCCAGGCCGGCCGCGGATGCGAGGCGTGGCCGGGTCGTGGTGAAGGAGGGGAGTGAAAGAGGGGTTAGAGGAGGGGACTTGGCTCATCAATAGGCTTGGAATTGATACACGCCTTTCTCATATTGGCGGTGTAAATGAGAGAGACGTCATTTATTTGTATTGGCTGAAGATTCTACATTACATCTTTAGAGCAAGATAACTTGCTGCCATCGGCCGTGCATACTCGAAAATGAGGGGCTGTGCACTTACACGTCGTGGACATGCAGCGTTGGGAAGGCGATTGAGTTGAGCTGCCCGATGCTGGTACGGAATGATGCAAAGCCGAACCGTAAAGCTGCTGGCTCGAAACCTGATGGCCACTGCACTGGGCCAGATTGTTGTGGCGGAAAGCACGTACGTGTGTAAGATGATGACTTATTTGGGAAAGCCGCTTGTGGCGCGCCGATTTTCGCTTTATGCGACGGGCGTGGAGAATGCGATTAGAGGAAGTAGTACAGGCTAGATGAAGCAGCTTCACGGACGGCACAATGACTTTGGCCATATCCCATGCAGTTGTGTAACGGATTATGTTCATGGGGAGTCATCCTGTCCTGCTGACCACGAGCATGGATGGGGTGACTGCAGGGAGGCGGGCAAGCTGCATGGTAGATTGTGGCAGCCCCGTGTCAGAGCTGCTGCTTGATTACATGCATGCATGCAGACTGATTGATTGTTTGCTGTGGTCAGACCGCCACGACGCATTCGATGCGGGGAAAGACGAGAGAAGATGAAGGCACAAGCAAGACTGCAAACAAAACGCACTGCTGTGCTTGATGCAACTGGGCTGGACTGAAGGAGCTCCGCTGTACATGCATTTACATGGCCGTTGCGCTACGATGGTGTACGGATACGGGCTCAGATGGTGTCCACATGACAGGAACCAAAAAGCAACAACGGCGAGCGAAGGATCAGGAGCGAGGACATGGGCAAAACTGTGAATGTGATGGGGTTTGACAAGGAAAACAGATCTCATGGCCAATGTCCCGATGCGGCCAGAGTAAGACATCGCTGCAGCCAGGCAGTAAAAGGTGCAGAGGCGCGAGGGAAAGAAGCAAAGAAACTTTTGTTGGGGCTTGTAAAGAGCTTTAACACAGCATCCCGACACCAGGAACAATGGCCGCGGCGTGCGATGGGGAAACACTCGGCCCAGGCTTGGTAAGGTATTGGCGGTGTCGAGAGTGGGAAAGGCAAGGGCCATGCCGCCCGATGAAGAGGAGCAAGACAGTAGTAAAAAGGAAGCCATCAACCATGGCGCCATTTCTCTGGGGGAGGGGCCAGCCAGCCAGTCAGTCAGGACCGTCCTGGTCTGGCTGAAAAAAGCAACCCGCGCGCGGCGGCGCAAGCCCACCTCACCGCCATGGTTGCCTTTCAAAGACGGGCAAGGCTTGCAGATGGCGGCGGGAGCGACAAAGACGGGCGGGCGGAAAAGGAAGAAGAGAAGTAAAAGCTATCCGCACTGGTATCAGATAGCCTATTGACTAGCTGGAAACACCAATATCCGAAAACGGCGAGCGACTGTCGGCGTGTCGGCATCGTGCGGGGGAGTTGCTGGCTTTGGTCCATCATCAGAAATCTCTTTTCCCTCTTTCCTCTTTGTTTACGGAGATGATGCGCAAGGATTAAAGTTTTCAACAAGTCATTGAAACACAGTGGGTGTGGCGATGCCAACTTCTTGCTAGTTGTAGAGCGCGATGGTTGGTAAAGCACGCAGACCGGGGAGCAAAGACGAAAAAGACGGCGAGAAAAAGAAAAAGAAAAAAAAAAGACACGGCTTGCGAAATTACACTCGAAGATGATAGTCTTGGATTGTCCGCCGGAGAGACATGTCACGCGGGATAGAAGAAGGTTTGTGATGGCATCTCAGACCTGATGACAAAAGCTCGGCGCGCGGTGTTTATCGGACCCGTGGCATCTGGGCAACAGAAATGCTCAGCAAAGCCAATATAACCCCTGCTGGTCCTTGCAAGCTACTTATCAAGGCGGTCGGCCAGTCGCATGGAGATCCCTGTCTGCGGGGGAAGCTACGTCAGGTCAGCTGGGCAGCCATCATGTCAGGGCCAGGAACCAGCAGCGCAACGCTCGGCAACACCAAGCTCGAAGCGGGCAAGCCGGGGTGTGCAGGTGCAGGCGGTGCCTGAAATGGCCCCGTGAGTACCCCGTGCTGGTACAGCAAACATATTGGAGCGATGGGGCCCCAATGTCAATTTCCGCATGCTCAGCAACTATCGATAGTTAGGCGAGACCAGGGTTAGCGAGAGAAAGAGAGAGAGAGATAGACACGCCATGAAGAAAAAGCAAAAACGACAGATCGCCTTCGCATTAGGCGGTGATGCAACTCTAGCGAGGTTGCGACTCCTCTGCTAGCCCATTGCGGAGTAATATTCTGGTGATGAGAAACGCTTCGCAAGCCCACTGGGTCTTCTTTTCATGCGAGAGTCGGCAAAGCCACAGTTGCCACACACCTCACAAGTTACTGGTGAGTATCAGTGGTTCGTCCTCAACAAGGCCGCCACCCGCCCCCGGTGCCCAGTTGCCCAGCTGGCCAGCCCGAGCCAAGCAAAGTGCGGAGCAAGAAGAGAGGATCAGCTAAGAGGTAGACTGGCCCTACACGCCGCCATGTACGTAGCTATTCGGTAAGTAGTGGTGATGTGACGAACTCATATGTTTGTGACGACGAGCACCACACCCTCCCTCGCATGAACAGTTTAATGCAAACATGGGGCGCAAGAGTCGTCGAACGCAGCTCCCCGAGCCGCTTTTTGTCGAAGTTGACTGCCATTTGAGATGCACTGGTTGGTTTGAAGAAGACGATCACTAAATTCAGTAACCACGGCCGTGCGTGGGTTAATCGGCGCGCCCGTGGACTGCTGTGACCACTGGCACGCCGTCTGCAGGTATCTTGCGATTCACCCACCTGAAAATATTTCAATTGCAAGTCAACGTCATATATGGATACCTTGAATTCGGTTTTTTTTCTGCGCCGTCTTCTTCATCGCCACAACCCTGTCGTGCCCTGGTGAACAGCTGGAGCTAATATTGGGACTGCCCCAATCGCCTGATTCGCATCGGCTGGCCGGACAGTTTTGCTGCTTTTTTTGGCACCCCAAAAGAGGAGAAACGAATTGGCAAGGCTCGCGTGGATGGATACCATGATGACACTGATCTTACGACGGAAGGAAACAGGCTGGGAGCAAAGCCCGAGGCAACACAGCCCGACGACCGGCCATGGCAGGCGTCGCTGAGATCGTTTCACGAACGGGTTTTAGTGCTCAGCAAGTTAGTTATACTGATACGAGTGAGTGAGCGTGCTCAGCCCTTTCGCGATGCCAATCCAAGCCTAGTGCTGGTAGTTCGTCTCGTACACTCCGTCAAGCGCAAGCTGTGACTGGCTGGGCATCCCTGCCATCGAACGAGAGCTAGCAGCTCGTACCTCACTCTAGCTGGGCCGCGCTAACAAGAACGATGGTGTGAGAGAGCAAGCTTGAGGCTCTTGGGGTGGATGATCATGCATGGCGAAACCTGGTTTTTTCCTGTTCTCGGAAGGATGGCGAACGGTCTCGTTTGGATGCGCAATGGAGGGATTGCCAGTTTCAAGTTGCGTATGAATTTTTTTTTCTTTGGCAAGCACGGATGATTGGTTGAGAAGGATTCTCCCTGCTTTGGGATCGAAGATGCGCAGAGCCGCAGCGTGCCAACTGGTTGTTACTGGCTGCAGATCAGCGTCATACATGCGTTTAAACTTCATCCCTTCGATGGATAAACATCTTGAGATTGGCGCATTCATCGGACAGTAGCAGCCGCGGGGCAGCCATGGTTCGCGAGGCTTTCTTTTTACTTGTTCTCGGTATCTGTCACATAAATCGGGATCGAAACCATGAGAAATGGATATGGGGTTGATAGATTGTGGCTCTTTGAGCTACCGTGAAAAGTTGTTCAGCTGTTGCCTTCCGCCCTTTGACGGTGTAAGTGCTGGCTCATCTCCGAACCGCCCACTGTGCCGCGAAACTCGAAGCGAGATGAATTTGCCTGTCGGACGGAGTAGTCATCAAGAATGACTGTGATTCATCGAGACATATTTTTTTTGTCTTTGGCCGCTCCGTCACGGTTAGCGGGGAGAGCCAAACTATGCGAAGCAGATGAGAGTGAATCAGACGACTCATGAGAGAGCGTCATTCACGCAAAGAGCTAAAACAGGCCGCGGAATTAGCTGGTAGGCAGAAGGCTTCGCGGGCGACCGCGTGAAGCAGGGCCGAGAGCGCGATTGCCAGTTTAAAAAAAGAATGCAACCACTTTAATTTACTGAGGAATGTCTTGGAGGAGGATTTTGGCGTTGGTCATCGTCAGGTACAAGTCAGGAACGGCACAAGAGTCAGACAGTGTGGAACTTGGCCGACGCCGAAAGTAGCAAGGCGAGAAAAGGCTTGCTTGCGGCTGGCAGGCTGTGAGAGTCAGAGGTGAGCCTCGCCGGAAATTAATCAGCGGGCTGATGAGAGGGCTGATGGGTGATGAGTACGTTACCAAAGCCATATGCGCGCAGCATCGTGGCCGCCGAACATTTCCGATTGACGAAGCAATCCAAGATGAAATAGAAACCAATTTACCCAATATTGATTGCAGAGGAGCAAGAAAGAGTGCCAGTACGAGAGCGTGAAGAGCCAAGAGAAACACTTCTTGGTAGGTGCCCACGTGCCCCACCCATTCCCCACCCACGGCATCGCTTTTCTAGACACCCCCACCTTTTCGTTTTCTTTTTTTTTTTGTGCCTGTGCCTGGCAGCTGGCAAACTTGGCTGGGCCAGCTGGCAAAACGCCGCAACTGGGCGGACCGCCAGCAGCAAGAAGTAGCAGCAGCAGCAAACGCAGCACCGCAAGAATGTCCGCTGTCCGCCACCAGCTGCCACACACACACGCACACTTTAGACACTCCCCACACGCACACCCCTCTCGGCTGCTTCGGATTCCACACTGGTGCCTGTCCTGCTGCCCACCTGCCCTGCTGACCGCTCGCTCCGTTTGCCTTGGCTTGGCTGGCCGCGAAGCCTTTTACCTGCCCAGCTGCTGCCCAGCTGCCCAGCTTCGCAAGCCCGCCCTAGCCCAGCCCGGTCCAGCTCGCTGGCCTCCCCCCCGCCTAACCAAGAGCATCGTCATCCATCCCCACCCCATCCACACACCCTCTCGTACCGGACAAGACAGACAGACAGACAGACACCACGCACTCAGCCCCGACGCATATATGTAATCCTGCCCGCCCGCCTCACCCGCCCGACGATTCCTCTTGCCTGACCAATATATTCCAACCATCAACAGTTTTATACACTGCTCGGCAGACACGACAGGCATCACTCCATTGCCCTCACCACTCGTTTACCAGTTTACACACACCACAAATACTACTGCCAACCACTGCACCGGGATTCTCCCACTTACAGCACTCCCACGCCATCCTCACCATCGGATTCGCCCGCACCTCGTTTTGCCGACTGATCCGCCGATACTCCGGCCATCCGCCAAGTAGCTCTGTATATATATAATTCTATATATACACGAGCTCCTTTCCATTGCTTCTCCAAGCAAACCTTTCAACTTGCACAATATCCACAATGCACGTTCTCAACGGCTTCAGCACGCGGCGCAAGTCGCCCAAGCCTCGGGACTTGCACATTCGCAAGATTTCCTTCTCTGGCTGCTCCCTCTCTTCCGGCTGCTCCCTCTCTTCCGGCTGCTCCATTGAGTCTGCCTCTTCCACCTCCACAACACGCGGTCCCAGTCATCACCGCTCCGACAGCGACGCCAGCTACGATCCTCTGCGCTTGCATCCTATTGCTCAACCACCACCGCGCCTTCACGAGCGCGCCTTTATTGCCTCGCCCAAACGCCGCCAAGAAGATACACCACGCACATTCTACAGTGACAGCGACGCGGGGAGCACTGGCTACGGTGTCAGCGTCTTCGAGTACGACGACAGCGACACCGAGGTCGACGAGGAGGAGGACGCCGTCTTTGAGCAGGTCCACACAAACAGCATGCCGCCTATGAGCAGCCCTCTCGACCATGATGTTGACGAGTCGGACGACGAGGATTACTTCTTCATGCAGCTGGCCAAGCGTCGCCCGCAGATGCCTCGCTCGCATTGGTCCGAGTCCACTATCCAGACGCTTGCCCAGCTTACACCGGCCACCAGCAACATGGCAGTGCCGGCCGAGCAACTTGAGGACCCCATTGAGCAGGCCCGCATGATGCTGCCCAACTTCAGCTACAAGCACAGCACCGTTCCTGCCCGTCCACGCATGAAGGCCATGGACAGCGTTGAGCAGCTCGTCAAGCGTGGTGGCTGGAAGCGCAAGGCTGTTCTGCTGGACAACCAGGAGAACATTGCTCCTACCGAGATGAACTAGTATGCTCAACACTCGAGCATATCTGCACAACAACAACAACAACAACACACACACACACCACTACTCTACTCGACGACAAGTCTTTTTTTCTTTTTATGTCTCTTGAAATTCCCAGCATGCTTTTGGATATTTGCGTTTACACTGCATCGGCGCATTTACAATACCACTTTTGTTATTTATTGGGAATCAGGATTCTCACGGACGTTCAGAACAGCTATTATCGGACCCAGTTACCACCTACCATTTCTTGTTATAATCTTTATTCTGTTACATAGTTTCTTGGTTAGCAGGGCAATTGTCCCTCGCAGCCTCTTTTGATACCAGCGCGCGCCAGAGGCTCGCCCCAGCAAACAATGCTACTACTTTTTTTTTTTCCTTGAACAAAAATTTCCTGCTTCTCATCCATCGTGCAATCTCGCTCGTCTAGCCGCACTGAATCGCGCCCTGCTCTGCCAGCTACCTCCGTTAGCTGAACGACCCTTGTCGAGCTGTGGATAGTCATAGCACCCCCCAAAATTTAGCCATCTTAAATGAGCGGACAAGATTCAATCGTGCGGTTTTTTTTCTCGCTCAGCCCTTTTTTCCTTCCTTTGCTCTTCCCGGCTGGGCGTTTGTGGATCCCTTTAATCTCGCCATGTCCGCCCATGTCCACATTCACATTCTCCGAGCCCACCAGCAAGACAATAGTCGAGTCCTAGTTATGCAGAGTTTTTTTTGGTCTATTCCCACACTCTGCGTCTCTGCCTTGCGAGAGCGAGAGAAACAAGACCCTGAAAATCGAGAGACCCTGGACCCGGTCCCAGGCCCGTAATCGCTCTCGCTTTGTCATGCCGGCTGGCTGTCCCTCACGTCATCAGTGGATTTGTCACCAACTTCCATTCTCCCTTCGTATTTGACTTTTGCAGCCCTAAATGGAAATTGATTGTTTATTGACTCTACTTTGAGTTTTGCAACTTGTTGCAGTTTGTGACCAGTTAGCAATCTCTTGTACTAGCAGATGGTGGACACAGCACCAAGCCGCCTCTACGCCCCCAAGATCTGGAATAACTTGTGGCAAAGGGGGTGAACTAGCGACTCATGCTCAACCGGAAAACAGCCATTTGAATCTAGTCAGCTATCCGCGGGAGGGGGCCGTTCTCGTTCCTGACTGACCCTTGGGCCTGGGCGTCGTGCACCTCGACGCCATTCGTACTCGCGCCAGGAACTGAAAATAGATTGCCTCATGATTTGGCAACAAGCCCTGTCTCTGCCCAACGCGTATCGCGTCGAATCAGCTCTCTCTCTGTCTCTGTCTCTCTCGCTCTCGCTCTTCAGCGTGGCGCTGCTGTTTGTGGCTGATATTCAATAGAGGCACAAGCCACCACAAGTCCCCTACAGGCTACAATCAACTAAAATCGAGATGGGAGTCGGGCAATCTGTCTTCGACACCGCCCTTTGTTTTTGTTATTTATTTTGCTTCTTTTTAGACGGCGTGCAACTATCGCGGGCCTGCCAAAGCAGTGATTGACTGCCACCTCCTGCACACTCCGAGCCGCATGACTTGTTAGTGCCAGGCACCAGTGCCGTGAACCCCCCCACCCATCAGCATTCCAAATCGGCTTCACAATGTCTTGAACAGCTAATTCAGGGGTGCTCTGTGGGGGATTATCTGGTCATGGATGCGTTGGATGCAGATGGATGCGCGGGTTGGGGGTGGTGACAAGCTCAATGCGTTCTAGTAGCGGAAGGAAAAAAGCAAAACGGTATGCGGTGGACAGGCGAGAGGCTCACGCACCTTTACGGGAATGGCTTCGTCCTGCACGCTTTGCTTTTCCCAACAGACACCCATCAAATATTTAGCGAAATGATAGCTAGCGCTGCCCCTGGCTGTCACCGACTTTGATCAAGACACCGACTTTCTTAGCATGACAATCTTGACGCGAAATGTGCCCCCTCCGTCCCGTTGGGCAGCAGAGCCCGTAATCACACACACCACCACCTCCCCCCATCGGGAGCGGGCGAAGCCGCGTATTGCCTGTCTCAAGCCTCAACAGCCATGACGTCTAGAAGGGCCCATGGAATGGTGGATTGCTTCTTTTTCTTTCCCTTGGTGCTTCGCTTCTTGGAGCGCAACAGCGCACTGTTTCCAGATGTCAGCTGATATATATCAATAGACTCGGGTCAGTCAATCTGCCATGAAATCTAGACTTGGCGGCGCACATCAGTGGTGCTTTGTAAGTTAGTATACTCACACCTCTCGCTGAGATAATCGACGGCTGCTCGGTATTTGGTGGTTGATTCGATTCATATTCGCTTCATCGTGCGGCGGGACTTTCCAACCGCCTAGTTTCGATCTACTCGCCCTTGCTAGATTCTTCGATCGGCCGACAGGCAAGGAGAAGCTGTGCTGATCTGCAGTGGAACCTGACCGTGCCACGCATGGCTAAGCTGGCATCTGGCGTCGAATCCTTCCCTTGTCTCGACAAGTTGCGTATGACGGAAAGAAGATGCATTCACAAGCTCGGCCAGACTCACCCCTTTTGCGGAACAATTCCTCTCCTCAGTCATCTGACAAGCTCCTGGTCTTGGTGGTACAAGATGCCGTAAAGTTTCTGCATTCTATATTCGTAAAATATTGTAGTTCCGTGGCCCATATGCTACATCAGAGTATCATCCACAACATGTACATATGGTCAATTGACCATCAACCTCGTTTGTATCCCAACACCAAAGCAGATCTAGTACCAGATACGCTTAGACCAAGGAACAGGCCCGTCGCTCATAGAGAGGCGCTTCAATTCATCTCTAATCAGTTGACGGCGCTCCACTGCGTCGACAGGCACCTTGCTCTTCGCCCAGGGATCTGGGTTCTCCACTGCCCACGACTGCCGGGCAAGTTTGCTCTGGATATCCCGCAGCATCTGTCGTTGCTTTTGCGTCGCCTTCTCCATTTCTTCCTCTTGGTCGATCCGTGCCTCGTCGGGTTCCGCCTGCGCCTCGTCATTTGTTGACACGCCAATCTTGATGTGCTGTCGCTGTGCGCGGGCCTCTTCGTCTGCCTCGCTTTCGTAAAAGACGATTGAGCCATCCTCGAGCTCTGTGATGCGCGCCTTGAAGCGCTCCGGCAAGTGCGGCTTGGTCACCGGCCTCACCCGCGGCCGGATTGCCTCCCTCAAATCGTTGACTGTTCGTTGCTGGATGACATAGCCACTGAGGAACAGCGCCAAAGTGCACAAGAAAACTACAAGTCGAGGATTAGCATGTAGCCAGTATACTTCTTCCGGTGTTATCCAGTAAAGCCGTTGGTGAAGCGCAGCGCTGGCATGCGGCTGGATGGAATGCGACTTACTGACAATGCTCGTCAAGACAATGGAGACTTGCGACGAGGTGAGAAGCACTCTCTTCATGCCGTCATATACTCGTGGGTCAATCCGAAGAGTAAAAATAGAATTCGGTGAAAAGCAGGATAGATCAAGAACTATCGAGTCACAAATGCATGCATTCAGTCCTTTCTGCGTCCAAGCCCGGCTGGAAGACTACCAAGATCTAAGCGTTGTGGCGTCACTTTCACTGGCCCCGCGTTGGCACAGCAACAATCTTATCGCGCCAACCTTTTTTGAAGCATCAAGCTCAACCTGCATTCGTCTTGCAATCGCTGTTCAAACGTGCAAAAAAAAGACCGATCGGAACCGAGCACGTCCGAAATCCATAAATCCGTACATTTCCATATTTCGAAAATGTCAAAGTCCGAGACGGTCCACGCCGACGCGCGGCGCTTCCTCGACGAGCGCGGCAGCAACGTCGGCCTCGCGCCCAACGGGCTGAACCCCGCCAACATTATGGAAAAGGCCGTCAAGGACCGCATCACCGACAGCTACTTTTACAAGGAGCAGTGCTTTGCGCTCAACGAGGCCGACATTGTCGACCGCGTCGTCGAGCACGTGCGCTTCATTGGCGGCACGTCGGGCACGACGCAGAAGCCGAGCCCGTTTCTGTGCCTGGCGTTCAAGCTGCTGGAGCTGTCGCCATCCGACGCCGTCCTCGCCGAGTACCTCGCCTACGGCGGCGAGCACTTCAAGTACCTGCGCGCCCTGGCGTGCTTCTACCTGCGCCTCACGCGCCAGGCCCGCGACGTCTACGAGACGCTCGAGCCCTTCCTCGCCGATCGCCGCAAGCTGCGCCGCAAGGGCCGCGACCGCACGTATCTGTCGCACATGGACGAGTTTGTCGACGAGCTGCTCGGCAAGGACCGTGTGTGCGCGACGAGCCTCTGGAAGATGCCCAAGCGCGAGACCCTCGAGGACGCCGAGGTGCTGGAGCCGCGCGTCAGCCCGCTCGGCGACCTGGAGGATCTGCTCGAGGAGGAGGACGACGACGAGGGCGAGGCGGCAGAAGCGGAGAGGGACGAGGAGGATAGGGACGAGGGCAATGGTAGGAACGGCCGTGAGGAATCGGGTGAAGTTTCGGAGCACGACGGCATGGACATTGACCGCGAAGACGACCGCAGAAACGACAGCCGAAGTCCTTGAGCAGCGAAGCAGGCTTTTCGCACATGAAATATCACATCAACACCAATGCTTCTGCGTTGGAAGCCACCACTTTCGCACACCGATGGCCTAGTATTCTGCCAGCCGTCCAAGAAGCAGTGGGAGCAGAGACGCGCACGGGGAACAGGTAGCGAAGCGCTGCAAACCCTGCGGCATGCCAGAGCGAAAACACGGAGCGATCCTTCTCTCTGGAAGAAATGTAAGCCCTTCCATGAAGCTGGTAGATTTCTACATATATATACAATATACTACATCATGCTCGTCAAGAGCTCATTATTTCCTGCAGCTTGCTCGCCATACTCAATAACCGTCGGTCATCCCAGTACTGGGCAATCAGCTGCATGCCCACAGGCAGACGACTCTGCTCCGGCCAAATCGGCACACTGACAGCAGGCAGGCCGGCCAAGCTCGCCGGAACAGTAAAAACATCATTCGTATAGGCGTCAACGCTGTTTTTCGACTCCAGATCATCGAGCTTCGGGGGGAAGGACGGCGCCGTTGGACAGAGGAGAAAGTCTACTTGCACGGGCCCCCGTTTGTCTGCGAGCTCGAGCTCGGCCGACATCTCACTGAGGTCAAACTGTCGTGGCTCGTAGAGCGGGTTCTCGAGGCCAAACACCTTGTCAAAATCTTGCTGCACACGCCGCCGTACCTTTTGCGCTTGGATAAAGTAGTTGTCGATTGCTTCCGAGCTCAAGCTATATGTGCCGAGAAGGATGCGGCGCTTCACTTCCTCTCCAAAGCCAGCGCCACGAGCTTCAGAATAGAGTGTGTCGCCTGCAGCATCGCCATTCGCGCCCCTTACTCCGTATCGTACGCCGTCGTATTTGGCCAAGTTTGACGACGCCTCGGCCGGAGCGAGGACGTAGTACGCGCAGAGCGACTCTTTTGTCGAGGGAAGCGATACAGGCACTATGCGGACGCCTTGAGCTTCCAACCTAGCCGCAGTAGCTGCCCAGGCCTCACGAAGTGCAGGCTCGAGCTCTTCTATGTTGTATTCGGCTGGAATGCCAATCGTTACGTCGCGCAGCGGAGGCAGTTGCGAGGGCGACGCCTTGGCGCATCGCTTCCTTGCTGCTTGACTTAGTGATGTAGGGTCGCTCGGGTCATGCTCCATATGAAGGCCACTATTAAAGACGACATCCGATATCGCAGATGCGTCACGGGCCAGGATGCCGACGGTGTCTAGCGAATTGGCATACGGCACCACTCCAAATCTCGAGAGCAGGCCGTAGCTCGGCTTGTATCCGACCACTCCTGTATACGCGGCTGGCAACCTGACGGAGCCGCCCGTGTCTGTCCCCAGCGCAATGTCTGCGTCGCCGAGCTGCACTGCGACGGCGCTGCCACCAGAGCTACCCCCTGCGGATAGCTGCTCGCCTTCCGAGAGCGGATTCGAGACTGCGCCATGCACAGAGTTTGTAGAGTGCGATCCCATGCCGAACTCGTCCATGTTTGTCTTTCCGACAATATTTGCGCCTCGAGCGCGGAGCTGCTTCACAATGGTCGCCTCAAAGGGCGAAGCGTGCGCACCGAGTATGCCCGAGGCGCATTGCGTTGGAAGACCGGCCGTGGCGATGTTGTCCTTGACAGCTAATCGAAAACTTGTGGTCGCGTCAGTTTTATTCGTTGCCGTGTTGTCTGCAATGCTCGTCAGTAATCGCTTAGCAGAGCGCCTTGACGCCATGTGGCGTACCATTGGAAACAAAATGACTGCAGGCACCGAGGTGCAGGGCTCGCGAGGACGTAGACGTAAATGAGCGTCGTGGGATTGCTGGGCTCCGAAAACATCTTCTAATTGAACATGTAGGGCAGCCTGCCATGCGGCGCATCGTTGCGGCCGTCATGATTGTCTGCAGATGTTGGAGCTGGCAAAGTTCCGTCCCCAGTCGTAACTAGCTTCTGACGGCTTGCAGGGTCGCGGTTCCGCTGCGGCGCGGAACTCAACCGCTGGAGCTGGACATTTCAGCGCGCAAACGCTCCACGTTAGGCAGCCAGAACTACCTCGACCTCAAAATTTCACCACACCCAGCTATACGGCATATAGTCTGCCCTCTCACTGCAAAGGGTAGGCAATTCGCGATCGCATTCTTGGACGATCAATCTTTATGTCTTCCAAGCGCGACTATGACGATGTGGACGACACGGAACCGTCAGAGCCAGAGAACAAACGCGCCCGCAAATCGCGGCAGAGGCAGAGTTGGTCGGTAGATCCAAACTCGGGCCAAAAATATGTTTTCGCTAGCCATCACAATGCGACGACGATCCCTGTCGGGGAAGAGTCAGATTTCGAGGACGACACCGACGCCATGGCATATCTTATGTCTGTGAGGTAAGTAGTAGCGGTTTCCGCCCAGCGAGGAATCTCCAGCTAATGGTGGCACGACTTCAGAACACAAGCATCCGGAATACCGCACGTTCTTGCGGCGCCGAAAGTACAAATCGGTCCACAGCTTCCGAGCGACTTTGTCAAGGTCAAACTAAAGGGGTCTGATGATGGTGAAAACGAGGATGACAACAACGACGATGAGGTCGACAGAAGTATATACAACACTGGTATTAGCGACACCAGAGGCTTCTACGAAGACGGTGCTTACATCGGCCGAGACGACGATTGGGAGGGCGAAGGAGGCGACGACTGGGACGATGACGAAGACGAAGACGAAGACGCCCAGGTCTCAGAATCAGCCGTTTTAGATTCATATTTTGGTGCCATCATACAGCAATACCACCATCTCCGAGCCATTGTGAATAAGACTCCTCCAGCTAATGCAGCTAAGCGGATTTCCTCTTCTCAGGCTACTTATGCATCTTCATTTGGCCCAGGGTCAACAGCCATAAAGGTCTGGCCTCCGCTCCTTCGCAACACAGACCCGACCCCCCTTCAAGTGTCCCTCATGTCAAAAGACACCGTCATCAGGATCCTGCGCATCATGCTTGGAGGCAAATTCCTGCGCCGCGGCTATCCATTGCCCGAGCGCACTAGCCGCTGGATCTGGGCCCTGCTGGCAAGGCTACCAGAGCGGGGAGAGCTCAACTACTCGGAAATCGGTTGGGTGCGAGATCTCGGTCGAAGGGCCGTGCTGCTGGGCAGAAGTCTGTCCGAAATGGCTGCGCTGCGCGACGAGCTTGCAGAAGGCGGTCTGGGAGTAAATGACGCGGTCGACGCCAGCAGCAGTGATGACGAAGTTGTTGCGGATGAGCCAGCTGCCCAGGACGATGTCGGCACGCCGGCTGCGGAGGAGTCCGAGACCGCAAAAGACCAGCCAGGGACAGATGTGGTGGAAGGACCTGTGGGCGCCGAAGACGGGGAAGAGGAGGACGTGGCAATGGATATTGGATCTGACTCGGACGAAGGAGAGATTCGTGAGGCCGACAAGGAGAAGCTCGTCGAGAAAGACTACGACTCATTAGAAGCAGCCAAGCTTGCTTTCCTTGCTCGACTGGAAGCAAAAGCTTCCGATGATGAGCAGGATGATGAGCAGGATGATGAGCAAGACAAGATTGATGCCGCCCGGGAGCGGTCTCGAATGAACATGCGGGCGACTCTCAACATGATTCTCACCGTAGCGGGCGAATTTTATGGGCAGAGAGATCTGCTCGAGTTTCGGGAACCGTTTGTCGGCATGTAGGTTCACAGGCGGATTGTACGATACATGGTTGCATTGTTTCTGTCGCGTTTTTGTCGACAATATTGTTCATTTTGCAGGTCAAACTAAACCAAGATACCCTGGCGGGAAGCCATAACATATTTCTAATAAACAAAAAGTCCAAAGCCAAAAATGCAACAGCCACTGCACGACATCTACAGCCTTTCTGGATTCGCGAGTCCTAAACGCCGTGCGCCATGAAGTCGAAATCATAAAGAGGAAAAGATAGGTCCCCATTCGTACAAAATTGCCCAGCGTAGCGTACATTGAATCACCACTCAGACCTGGTTGCCAGATCAGACGGCCATGTTCAAATCTTGCTCCTCGTCGAAGACGAGAAACTCGGCGTCTTCAAAGTCCTGGTCGACCTTGATATTCTCCTGTCCGGCGTGTCTGCCAACGGTAGGCTTCGACTTGCGCGAACGAGGAATAGCCAGAAGGCGCGCGTTGCCACGGCTTCCGGGGCTGAGCTCGCCATGGAGCAGCTCCTGCACGTCGTCGTCGTCTCCGTAGATGCGCTTGCGGGAGGGCGTGATGGCCCGCTCGTCGGCGCCGTCGACCGTCTCTTGGGACATGGTCAACTCGGGCACGGCATCCTCGTCGGGGATGTCGTCGTCGCGCGCAAAGGCGGGCTGCGACTCGAAGCCCCCCACCTTGTTGATGCCGCAAAAGGGGAGGAGCTCGCGCGAGGCGACCCTGGTGCTGCTGATGCTGCTGCTGCTGCCGCGGACCTTGGGGGCGTTGGGTACGGTGTTGTCGGTCCACAGCTTAAAGGCGCTGGTGCCCTCGGTCTTGTAGCCTTCGGGCACCGACTTGCGGACGCGCATGCCGACGCTCAGGAGGTTTGACTGGATGCTCGCCGGCAGTGTGGGCTGCTGCTGCTGGCGTGCAACCTCGGCGGCGGGCAGGCCCGACTGCGCACCGAAGAAGGAGGTGATTTGGCGCTGGGACGGGTCCGCCGAGGCGCCGGCGAAAGGACGCTTGACTCGGGCATTGCTGGACATGATGAAGAGATCGGTGACTTGATGGCGAATGCGAGGTAGGATGGCGAGTTAATGAGCTTTTCGTCGTGGCTGGCCAGCAGCGACAGCGGCAATGGTGTCTCACGTATATCAAGAGCGATGAGTTGGTCGATTAAGCTTTCCAGAGTCTGGTGCGGCTGTGCAACAAAGAAACTGGAAGGCGAAAGTGAATATGATAAAGGTATCGCAGATGCAAGCGTGCAAAGAAACAGCAATGAGGAGTGGAGAGGGTTATGAGAGGGGTTGATGGAAGCGAGGATGTTGCGTCACATATGCAGGGCCCTTGTGCCTGGATATGCAGCAGAAACAGGGTTGATGAGGAAAGGGGACCAAGCAAAAACCGGCTCCGGCAGAGGGAGCAAATGAGCAAGGAATGGGTTGGTTGCTGGGCAGAGAAAAAGTGGACCTCTTCGTTAGCACCCCAGACGCGTCCCCGTCGCGATTTTTCGCGTAAAGTGGCCTTTGGTTCCGTCTTCCAATCATCGCGAGCTTCATTGTAAGCGTAGTTAGAAATATGCTGCTCATCTACTCCGTATGACAGCTTCATTCACTGGTTTACGCCGCCGATTATTCAAGCTCCATCCACAGCATTTCTACTGAAGTTGTTCATTGCAAATCCAAGCCCGGACAGACCATACAAAGTAAACGCGGTGAAGGACAGTAGTGATACCATCAGCCCACCGTTTCGGACACCCCAGGAAAATGACGACTGTAAAATTGGGGCGGCTACAACACTTGCCAGACCTTCAAATACTGTCATCAGGGTGGATAGAAAAGACATCTGGTCCTCGGTGATGTGCACCGTCAAGAGGCATCTCACAGTGGCTGTATATCCACTACCGGCGGTGTGAAGAAAAAAAAGCTGTTCACACGTTCATTTGTCTGAAAGTCCGCATACAAGCTTTCAGTGTCCTACCGATGATAAATGTCGGAGCAGTAGGGGCAGGCCCCATCAAGAGCACACCGAGCCCGGGAAGCGACCCCAGACAAACAGCCGCCCGACAGCTTGCCGTACATGGCACGGCGGCGTCTCTTGCCCATCCGCGCCACTTTCTGACAGAGAAATGCATTAAGATGGCTTTGCTTTGTTGCTGAGTAAAAATAGGATGAGCCTTGATGCCAAGACTTCTACGCGGATGGCATACGCAAATGCGAAATGCGGTCCGTTGCTCTCCATTCACAGCAGAGCGACTAGAGAAGCCAAGAACTCGGTCGTCGGAACTGAAGCTTAAATCATGAAACTTGCATGAGTCCTAGTCGAGACCAGATAAGCAGAGGATTCCACGACACAACTCGTAAGCAGGGAATTTGCAACTTGATTCTAGGGAAACAGATGCAGCAACGATTGCCGAGAAACATGGGTCCAACAACTGTAGAGCGGCCGCCGACGGCAACCCAAAGGGGGGCGGCACATGCTACGCTCAGTCGAAAAACACGGTGCAAGTAGAGGACCGCAAAGGTGCAGACATCTCTCAAGACGAAGCCAGTCAGGGTCATCCCGTAAATCACATTCCGTCCCCGGTATCAGCAGCGATTCTGCAAAGGCACGGCCACGACCAGGCCGGGAATGGCCTCCTTCCTGGCCATGACGCCGCACATCCTCGCCCGGGTGCTCTGTATGTCCGAGATTCTGCACAGCTTTTTGAAAACATTGCGGCTGGCGTCGATGACGCTCGCATCGTGGGCGGCATAGAAGTCGCGGCAGACGGCGAGCTGGAAAATGTGCGGCTTCGTGCCTTCGCTGGTAAACCACGGCACGGTGAGGACAATGATGAAGACGGTGCAGATGTAGATGGCCCGCCCCTTCTCCAGACCTGATTCGGTGACCATGACGCGCGCCGCCCGAGAACATCCTGGTTTCTGTGGCGCTGTTCTCCTAGCTGAGCGACGCCGCGTGCCTGTCGTCGAGGGCATCCGTCTGTGACAAGCAGCAACCCTTAGAGTTTTGCTCAGAACGCGACACGGATTGGGTTAGTGTCGCCTCTTGGGGCAAAAATGGACGCCCCCCTCACCTTGCTCAGCTCGCAGCCGTTGATTTCGCCTGCCTATCTTGGGCCCTCGGCAGGCTCCGAGGACGAGGCTTCAGCATCTGAGAGGAATGACGAAATAGTCGGAATAATCAGCATATTAACAAGGCGAGCCTATACCGAGATGGCCACACTGAATGAGTCTGACTAACAAATGAGATCTCGAGCAGCCCAGCTAGCTGATTGAATCAGTTACCCGTGGATCTCTGCTTCAGCCAGGCCCGGAACAGGCGTTCAAGAGCGACGACGACAAGGCTGCAGTTTGCCGGGCGATTCCTTGACGCGGCCGCTTTAAGTCACCAGGACAGCGCCCGACGTCAGCTGCAATACGGCGACGCTGTATACCTGGGGGGGTAGAAGTACATCGCAAGGCCACCGAACTCAAATCATTATTCTCAAAGGATGCCACCATACTCACTCTCGTGAGTGCCGATGTTGAGCCCATTACACAGGATATTCTGGGCCTTCGCGAGCCCTGCAGATCTCGTTCGAGTAGCAACTTCTATATGGCTCCTTCAGAGGAAAATCGATTGAGCATTTGCAGCCCCCATCGTGATAATTCTCATTTCTAGAGCAGGTTCGGTCAACGTCGTAGTGACTGGGCGAAGCTGCCGTCATTTGAATAGCGTATACTGAGTAAAGTCATATATTGGTAAATCGAGAAAATAGTTGGGATCAAAGTCAGCCACCATCGAAGTTGTCTAAGATTGCTGCCGTAGCGCACGCGATTCTCTATTCTCGCCACGTGCCTCACCAGCCGAGGTAATGCAATCTGTGAGTGACAGGTCCAGTTTTCCGTGCGCAGATGTTCTATCTTACGCTTCTAATCAGTCTACTCCTGTTTGTTCCGTAAGTACATCCTATATGCCGTGGCAACATCCTCACTTCAGGCTCTTTGAAGTCAATCATTTTACGAGCATGGAATAGGTGCGCATCGCAAGGTCCATATGGTTTGTATTGTCGTCGTTGATAATCATACAGTCACATACATAAACTCAGCATACACTCCATCACGAGAAGACATGGGGTCTGCAGGTTTGATCGTGGAAACATTTTGAATTTCGCAAAGCACAGTGCCTGTCTACCGCAAATACACTGCACTCGGGTATGTAGCGATCCTCAAAAATCAGCAGTACCACGTCCTCGTATCCAGTGCAAAAACAGGGTCGTCTTGAACCCCGGTGCTGGACACTCAATGTGAACAACGCTTTTTCTCCAACTGTCCACCCATGCAGTGCTTTTTGATTGTTCCTGCCTCAAGAAACGACTTCCTTGGTACAAAAAAGGCTTTGTTTTTTTAACATCGCAAAAACGAGAAGAATGATGTGCCATGCAAGATATCCGGAGACCCCAAACGCCCCTGCTCTGGGTGTCCCATCTTCTATCCGCAAAGAGATTGATTATGTTCGCCAGTAAGTAGGTTGTCTATCGCCCACCGCCAGTAAATAATGCCTGATTGTTGTTTTTTTGCAGATCCGAGATGGATCACCGTACCATAAGAGTCATCAATTTACCCAAGGAAAAGAAACATGCCCCGATGCGAGCAGTTTACTTTCTTCGGAAAGAGCAACCCTCGGTAAGTCTGGCCTTACCACCGGTAGGCTGGCACAGAACGGTGGTGCAGCCCTGGCAGATGACAACAGTCTGGGCGTGGGAGAAGACGGTGGTGATGACGAAGCAGCCGGGGCACTTGACGTCCATGAAGAAGGATCGGGGGGCGGGGACAAGAGTCTGCGGAGAGAAAGAAATGTTAGGAGCCAATTCGTCGGGGTCGGAGTCGTCGATTGCTTGTCGGGATACGTCGTACCTTGAGCTTGTGCTTCTTAGCCTCAGCGGCCGCGGAAGGGTTCAGAAGATCAACGGCGAGAACCTAGAGGCCCATCAGTTAGCATCTCTAACAACGCAGTATTTCCTTGCTGAATCATGAAACATGTGTCCCTTGGCATCGAGTCTGGTCGTCGGTCCGCAGGCGTGTGTCGCTCTTGTTTTTTTCGAGATGAAGTTGTCGGCATTCGATATCCAATCCATCCATCCCTTGCTCGATAGTCCCATTCCATCCAGCCGGGTTCATGTTCCATAAATCGCATAGTCTGAAGAGTCGCTTACCATCTTGACGGATTATCTCGTGAAATTATCGGTGTTCTTGCGAGGGTCGAGATGCTTGACGAAATCTAGGACGATTTGAGGCTCGCAAGATGGGTGAGAGGAGTTAAGCGAGGAAAAGTTCAGTGGACTCGAGGGGGCGTTCTGGTTCGCCTCCGACTCAAAATTTCGTCCAAAGCAGATTAGTGCCATAGGGTTTCGCCGCCCACGCACACGTGATGAAGTTTTTACGGGCGCTCATTGGCCGTCTGTCCCACTTTAGCCACTCATGGTGGCGGATTTTGGGAATTTTTTATGCAGCAAGAATTGTGGGTCTATTTGTGCAAGACCGGAGCAGTTGTGCCATTCGGTCACTTGACACTTTTCCAGGCACCGACTGAGTCTGAGCAGCTTGGTGGGGCTAGTGCTGTGGCGAGGGGCACGAGCTTTTGCAGTGACGTGGGCTCCAGGCTACAGCAAAACAGTGCTGTAGCTACCCGTCTCGTTGAAGCAAAGGTTTCTGACCTCCTCGACCAAGCGGAAACTACCAACATGGCGGCACCTTCGGAACAGAGGATTGCTGTACCGATCGATGATCCTAATGCCGACACAGAATGGTAAGTGCTCGCACATACGACCGGCTGCAATTGCTCTGACAAACACTCGATAGGAACGACATCCTTCGCAAGCATGGAGTCATTCCTGAGAAGCCGCCTAGTCCTACGCCGATGATCGAGGAAGCCATTATCGAAGGCAGACGACTTGCGCACGAGAACAGACTCGAGGGCAAAGATTTGGACGAACTTGACGAGCTCGAGGATGAAGAGGAAGACGCTTTTCTCGAGGAATACCGCAAGAAGCGCATGGCGGAGATCAACAAACTGCAAAAGAAGTCAATTCACGGCAGCGTCTACCCGATATCGAAACCTGACTACCAACGCGAGGTGACAGAAGCCTCGGAGAAGGGTCCAGTGTTTGTCAATCTCACATCGAGCATGGGCACCAATGTTGAGTCGCGGGTGCTGTCCGATCTCTGGAGACAGGCAGCGCAAGAGTATGGCGACATCAAATTCTGCGAAATTCGCGCCAACCAGGCCATCGAAAACTACCCTGACCGCAACTGCCCCACCATCCTGGTGTACAGCAAAGGCGACATCGTGAAGCAGATCGTCACGCTGATGACTATTGGCGGTGTGCGCGCAACGATGCGCAATATAGATGATATGCTGGTCGAGGTTGGCGCGGTACCGGAATCCGACATGCGCATCATAAAGAGGCGGCAAGCTGCCGAAGAGGCGGAAGATGAGCGACTAGCAGGCGGCAAGACCATCAGGACTGGAACCGCCGGTCGGTCTGGCGACGACGACGATGACGATTGGGATTAAGCATGATAGACGGCGCTGACCAAAGCGAAACAAGATAAGACAAAAATTTCAACACGCTTGACGTCGATTTCCAGAATGTTGCATCTCAAAGCCACTTACACTGTGCGGCCTGAATCTGGGGCAGCGACAGTTATCGAAAGCATTGGTTCGACAATGCGTCGAGGCATAGATCTGTTCGCGTCCAAACGTATTCCAGGCTGTTCGAGGACCGAATTCTTTCCAGGTCAAGAAACGTTAAGAAATGAGTACTTTCGACAGGCCAGGACCACCTTGGAGACCCTGAAATTAGCCTCCAACGTTGAGGGCCCCGCATCAGCAGTTGGGCCAATTGGAGAAGCACAGCACGTGCGGGTACTTTATCGCGTCTCGACGCGTCCACCACCAGCTTATATCTTATATACAAAGCGCAGGAAGCTCAGTCTTCTTAACTCTGTATAATAGATTTAGCTGCATAGTCTGTCGCCATGGCTGAAGAACCATCACTCCCGGCGCTCCCCGCCGTTTCATGGAATGAAGAGTCGCAAACTTTTGCCAAGGGCTCTCGGAAGCGCCTCCGGCCAGTGCACCCCAACACGGGTACCACAGCGCCGGGTCTGTACAATTCGAGCGACCCTGCGGTGTTCTCCAGCGACGACGATCCTGGCCTGGACAATTATTCTGGTGGCCGCCGCAAGCGAAAATATGTTGGATCATGGTATCAGCAATTTCCAACATCGTCGGACTCGACATTCAGCGAGTCCCAGCAAGTCCTGCCGCGACCCAAACGGACTCTGAGGCGACAGCTGGATAGCGGTGTGTTCCTCGGCAGCGATGGCACGACCGACAATGAAAGCATACCCGAGATGATAGACCTTCCCATCCATAGCAAGTTTCCACGTGTCGAGCGACCACCAGTTCCCATGTTCTCAGAGTCTGAGCACGTCGCTCGAGAGAAGATTCGCGAATGCTTGGAGCAAGGCAACGAGTCAATTGATTTTTGGTCAATGGGCTTGGAGGAGATCTCCAACGAAACGATAACACCATTGGCGCAGCTGTCGTGCATTCCGCAGGTCACTCGCGATGTCGCATTCGAACAAAAAGACCCCGAGCTCAAGATCTACCTTGCTAGGAACAGGCTGTGGCGACTTCCTGGGAGTCTCTTCGATCTGACATTTCTCACGGTTCTAAGCCTTCGCGACAACAAGCTTTCGGAAATACCATCATCCATCTCAAAGTTAACGAATTTGAAAGAGCTCAATGTCGCCCAGAACAAGCTACGGACCTTGCCACCCCAACTTCTCGATCTCGTTGGACCCACCGGGCGTTTGAAGAAACTGATGCTGTTTCCAAACCCTTTTGCACAGCCAGACCGAGCCATTGGCGACGTTTCAGACGATGGGAGTATGGATGTGCATGACTATGTCGTGAGCATGCGCATCGGGGTCATGCGACCAGCAGTTTTGGGGAGGTTTCTCGGCCAAACCCCGCTGCAGCTCACAACCTCCAAGGGCCGACACACATCGAGGTTTACCTTGTCCTTTGCAACCGGAAAACTCCCTGTTGAGTTTGCCAGGCAAGACCTGGACGATAGCGAAAGCGAGGTGGTGCTCGAGGGCAGCGGTGATGCACTCGCCGCAAAGCAAAGCCGTGTGCCTAGCCTAGTTGAAGCAGCTCTTCGGTCCTGCTATCACATGTCCAAGCCGGAAGGTCTTGCGCAGTATATTCCCAACGAGCTACATCAGCTGCGCACTCTAGTCATTCAGGCTGGCAATCAGAAGCACTCTGGCGGCCTCACCTGCAGCACATGCCGGAAGCACATGGTGATGCCGGCCGTCGAGTGGGTTGAATGGCGCGATCTGCGTACTTGCTATTGGCTGCAAGCAGCTGGTGGCCGCGACGTTGATCCAGGCCACATCGCAGCAAGGCTGATCCCTCTCAGCAGAGCACAAGGGGAGATTACCGTACCGTTCTTACATCGGGCATGCTCGTGGCTCTGTGGTCCGATGGGCAGGAAGCTCGACCTGGGATGGAGTCGAGACTTTGATGTCAAGGTTCTAGAATAGTGAGCACAAATCCATTTGATGCATATAAGGGAGTTTAATTGTATTCGCGAGCATCTTGGTCAAGGATACATAACATAGCGTCGTTCGAAATACCTGAGCTATTCTTTGCTATCATTGTATGTTTACGTGGTGACTCGAATGTTGTCAAATATCCCGATCATATTTGTCCTAGTCTGAATCAAGTGCCCGCTACTTAAGGCTTGGTTTTCTTGCTTGATGCTGGACAGTTCCCTTGGCTCGATTCTTGGGCATACAGTCGCCTTACCCTGGAGAGCAGCCAGATAAACGAGAAATCAGAGGGATTCGCTGGTACCTAGGAGATGTGTATTTTTTCAGAACCAGTTCCGAAATTATGTTTCCTTCTTACGTGAACTTGATTGAATTCAGTGTGTATTTGCGTGTGTTTTTTTTTTAATCGCGGAGGCACGCTACGTCAACGTTGTGATCTTTCAGGCACTGAACCAGTATGTACGACCTTCTCTGATTTGGAAACTGTGTGAGCGATGCAGCGTAATTTGACGTTAAACATGGCAGCAAAAGCAGTCGCCCCTGAAATGTATCCATCGTATTATTGAACAATTGCTCGTACTTCTACAAGTCATGTCATGCATGTTGCTGGATGCAAGTCACCTGCAGCGCAAAGGAATCCCCGCCAATGCCGTGGCAGCTGCCAGGTGACGTGACGCCGCCTCGAGACCCGCAAGGAACGGGGACCTGCACGGCAACGGGTCAAATTGAATACCATCCGCCACAACGAGACTGTCTGCGCTGGCCGAGTATTTCGCCTGACCTCTTTGTTTCATGAAACAACGGCATTGTTCTTCTTTTGATTTTGCTCAGCTTTTTGTTTCGCACCGACAGCCGAGTGATCAGTAAATAGACGGCGACTGTTGCTAACTACGACGCGCGCCCTGGCCAGGCACAGTCCCCCTCCAAAAAGGTTGCCCCATGCTCGATTAAGCGCATCAAACAAAACAAAGGAATTTAGGCCCCACGTCTGCGATCGAAACGGGAGGGGAGAGACGACAGGAACGACGAGACGATACGAGACGAAAGCCGCATACGAGGAAGCGAGGTCCCGCCCACAAGAGCCCTGATGCCATCTGCCCAAGATTCGCGGCCGGTGTCGCCGTCACCGTCGCAGCTACCTCCGGTGCCCGCGTCGCCGGTCTACTCGATCGCCTCGACGGCCAACCCCATTTCGCAGTTCAACCTGCCGCTGCCGCCGCCGCCGCGGCCCGCCCACGCCGTGCTGACCAAGGCGGACCTCGACCGCTCGCAGGAAGCCTACTCGGACCTCGTCGCCTCGGCCAAGGCGTACCGGCAGGCGCTGGCGACGCTGTCGACGGCGGCCTCGGCCTTTGGCACCGCGCTCGAGTCCTGCGCCCGCCTTAAGGAGGCCCGCGCCGAGCCCATCGGCGGCGCCGCGGCCGGCGGCGCCAGCATGACGGCCAGCTTCACCACCAGCAAGGGCGCCTGCACCGCCGACACGCTCATGGCCGCCTCTGGCTTGCACCACCTCATCGCGAACCACCAGCAGATCCTGTCCGAGACGGTCTACCGCTCGTTCGAGGTGCCCCTGCTGCACGACCTCGACAAGTGGCAGTCGGTCATTGACGACGAGGAGGAGACGTACCAGACCAAGATCAAGGCCCAGGCGCGCGAGGTCAAGCGCCTGGAAAAGGACGGGCTAAAGCTGCACAAGCAGAAGCGGCGCGACGTCGCGCGCCTCCGCGCGCACCTCGTCGAGCTGACGAGCAAGCTCGACGGCATGTCGACGCTGCACGCGGACCACGCGCGGACGATGCTGCGCGAGAGCCAGGACACGAGCTCGCGCATCGTCGACGCCAGCTGCAGCCTGGTCCGCGCCGAAGTCGACATCTTCGAGAGCCTGGCGAAGAAGGGCTGGACGGGCGGCGGCCTGGAGGACCTGCTGGAAAAGGGCCAGGACCTCTTCGCGGCGGACACGGACACGGGGCACCACTCGGGCGGCGTGCTGGGGGGCGGAGGCTCGGGCGACGGCGTCAAGCTCTTTTCGATCTTGCCGCCAAAGAGCATACTGCCCGACACCATCTCGGACCCGTCGCGCGGGGGCCACGCTAGAAGCGACAGCCTGCTCACGGACCCGGAGCGGTACCAATCCCTGACAGCGCTGGCGTCCGACGTGCGAGCCCCCGAGCCGGAAGGCCCGCCGTCGGCTGACTTCAACAAGCCGCGCAACGCGCGACCCTTTTCGCCGCAGCCCATCCGCCGGGTTCCGATGGAGATTACAGAGGACTCGCTGGGGGCCTTTGGCAACGGCAGCACAGCGGCTGCCGACGACGACGCGACGCCTGCCGAGGACGATGTGCGACGACACGAGACCGACGTGGATGGTCCCCACGAGGGTTATGGTGGCGCGGAGACGGAAACATCCAGGCACGAGCAAGAGGAGGGGGAGAAAGAGGAAGAGAACAAGGGTTATGACCGCGGGAGGCGGTCGTGGTCGAAAACGCCGGAGCCTAGGGAAGATCGAGAAATGCCAACGTATGACGGCTCACCTGGGGGTGGATGGGGCTCTTGAGCAAGAACGATGCGATCGCCTTGTCAGTGATAGAGAGAGTCGGTCCTCATATTTGAAGCTTCTTACTCGGATTCGGGTTTATCATGTCCAGCGCTTGCTGTCCATCTGCAAGTGCTGCGCGTTGGACGAGTCTTGGCATATTGCGCGGTTCATTTCCTTTTTTCCCTCTTATCATTTTGTGAATTTGAGAGCTGGCCTGTATTCTGATTTTATTACACCATACCTTACCGCGGGGCTCTTGGAGAGCGTGATGCACTTTTCTTGCATCTTGTATGAGTTAGACATGTACAACATAAAATTAATGTGACTGCTGAGTTGAACCCGACATCGCACAGAGAGACGTCCGTAGAAAAACAAATGTCTTGATTGTGTATCCTATGCCAAAACAACGCCGTTCCGAAATGAATGCCTCTCCATCTGTAAAATTATGAAGGTAAAAAGAAATTCAACAACGCCGAAATGTGGACCAAACACCACTATGATCCAGGTCCCTTTCCACCATGTGCATGTAGAGATAATTAAAAGGCTGTAGTGATGTGTAGCACTCGTGAATTGTAAATCTGCCCGCTGGTTTACTCGTCCTTGTCAATGCTGTAAACGTCGCCCCTGAACAGGCCAAAGGTGGCGTCCAGCCACCAGATGAGCTTCCAGTACAGACTCGCGCGGTTCCAGTCAAACTCGCCCGTCTCCGTGCGCGGCACCTCGTTGCCAATCATGCTGCCGCCGAACCAGTTGATAAACGGCACGGCGCCGACGAAGCGCTGCATGACGGACTGCTGGGGCAGCAGTGCCTGCTCGGCCGGCAGCAGGCGGGCGCGGCGCGCGGTCGGTATCCGGCGGCAGAAGATGCTGTCCTCGGGGGGAATCTCGATGGGCTCGGCAGCGGTCGTCGAGGCCGCGCCCGGAAAGCTGGTGCTGGCGCTAAAAGGGTCGATGGCAGTAATTGTCGAGCCCCTGGATGGCGAGAGCGTGGCCGTGTCGAGCGTGTCGCTGGTTCGGTGTGATTCGGGCGCGGTGCTGAGGTCGAGCAGTCGGCTGCTAAACGACTGGGGCAGGCCGCCGCCGCTGCCGCCCATGCGTCGAGGACCAGCCTCGCCGACATTGGCAGGGACGCTCTGGGATCTTGACAGGCCGGCGACGCCCGGCGCGGCGCCGTCGGCGAAGAGGTCGCCCGTGTCGGGGCAGGCTTCGTCTCTCGCGAGCGGCACGCCGCGGTAGGGCTCCGCGTAGACGAGGTGGCCGAGGATGCGCTGCGGGCTGGCGTACATGGCGGCGTTGGCGGCCTCGGCGGTCTCAAAGGTCACCTTGACCCAGTGCTCGCCGCCGTCGGCGCGGTTGACAAGGGCTCGCTCGTCGGCCGTCAGATGCCGGCGGCGCGTGTAGGCCGGGTCGCGTAGGTCCGACTTGTAGCGGCGCTGCGTTGTGGGCGGGTCGCGGGGGTAGTCTTCGAGCACGAGGCCGGCGAGGTCTTCAAAGTGGCTGATGGCGGCGTACTGCTGCGACGAGGAGCGGTAGCCGCGGAGGATGAGCTCGACCGGTGTCGACTGTATCGTGCGCTTCGGGGCGGCGGAGTCTTCCTGACTTACGCCGGCAGGCTTCCTGGTCGTCGAGGCGCCGCCGCTGCTGTTTTCGTTCTTCTGCTGCGACAGCCACTCGCCAAAGACCTTGTCGGCGGCAGCAAGCGTCGGATTCTCCTTGGTGCCCCTAGCTGGCGTGCCGGTGCGGGATCGTGAACGCCGCGTCGACTTGCCAAACGAGCCGGTTTCTGCCACGGTCCGTCGTGCACGCGTGTTTGTCGAGGGACCTCCTTCGTTTCTTATTGACCAGCATTTTAGCAATGGGATTTGGAGGGGGCGGGGGGCAAGAGCTTCGCCAAGGTAGAGAGGCAGGACAATACATACTGGCCGAAGAGCATGGCGTAGGGGCGCGTGAGGCCGTCGTCGCCGACGTAGCGCTCCTCGTCGGGAACATTGTGAAGAATCAAGGGCATTTTGGTGTCGATGCCAAGATTCAGGCGATGTGCAAGAATTGACGGCTTGATGGATGGATTCACAGAGTGTGCGAACAAGCTGGTTCGCGTCGTCCAAATTTCTTTGAGAGGTCTTCCTGGCACAGCAACCAGCTTGCTCTGTAGGGGCCTGAGTTTCTCCGGCGCCGAACTCCACTGCAGCTTCGAGCTGTGCCCCTGTATTTCAGCGGCCCGGTGTGATGCAGCGCCACAAATTAGCTACGTGGGCGCTAAAGCTTTGACTTGAGCACTGTAACACGCTAAACTGTGTGCTATATTTATTTTAGGACCCTTGGCTGGGCACCTGGGGTAACACTTGTTCTACGATGCAACAACGTGCTTGCTGCCTCATTTCTGTTCGCATCATCTACAATGAAAATCCGACTCCTTTGACAAAATCTCCCTGGTTGTAGAACTCGGTTGCTGGTAATAGCTGGCTGGCCACCCAGCGCGCCGTCTGCGTATGCATCGAACCATGACCAAACGGATCATACGTCTTGTCCTTTCGTACGTGCTGCCCGGACAGCGAGAGGTTGTCCATGGCACCCGACAAAGTGGCTTCCGACTCTGACTCCCCTGGGTGATGACCTCGAGGAAAAGACGAATACCCGTCGCAAAGTGCCTGGATAGCCACCAACTGGTCTTGCAGATGCTCATCCACCTGTCCCCCGAGCGATATCTCCTCTTCAAGATGGCGGCACAAGGAGCTTGCGAGCTGCTTCACAAACGCATCTGGTGATTTCGTTTTCTTGGGCATGCCTCGCAAGACGTCCGTCGCCCAGCGAATACCGCCATGTGATTCTGCGACGAGAAGCACGTTCCACTTTGAATCAGAGCCAGAATTCTCGACTAGCTTCACCTGTAGGTCGGCATCTGGATATAGCTCCCCCAAGTTCTGGAATAGCTGACCCTGAAGCTGCTCATGAGAATGAATGGGTACAATCATGCTAATGTTGACTGTTTTGACATTGTAAGACGCCGGGTACACGTGTCGCTGTGGAGGACAGTAGTGTAGCTTGTCTCCTCTTGGCACGGGGTAAATCGTGAGTGTTATTGAGCCCGACGATCCTCTGCCAGTACTCCAGCTGCGCTCATTGAGTTTTCTTTCTGTGCGTATAGAGAAACGCTCTTCCAGGGCTGGCATGAGGACCTGGTCGAAATACTCATAACTCAGAGACCACTGCACATTGGTGCCGCCATGAATGGTAATCATGAGCGGCTCACCCTTTTCATTGCCAGCAAACAGCACAAAGGGGAATATGGCCTGTAGAACTAGCAGCGCGCTGGCCGCGTCAGTCTCGGCTTTAAACTCGAAGGACCGGCCCGTGAGGTCTGCCGGGCCTCTCTTGGGGATGAAAGTCAGTGTCTTGGAGCCGACACTCAGGCCCTCCACATCTGCCCCGGTGACGTCCGCCAGCCACTGAATAGAGGTAACGTGCTGAACCTTGAGGCCTGTAACAAAATTTAGCTGTGAATGCAAAGTACATAAAACACATACAAAACTTACCGCCTCCGCGTCCACCTTCTCGGTTGCCTCTAACATGTGTGATTTTGACAGGTTGAGAGGTGAGAGCTGCTAGGCCGACTGCAACACGTACTAATTGGCCGCCACCTTCGCCCGTTCGGCCGTCAAGTTCGATAGGCTTCGGCTTCATTTCAGTCGAATGTTCTTTGTTTTTCAGATGCTGAATATGGTGAGTTTCAAGTTGATACCGCGCTGGCTTTATATGCGACAAACGGTGTGAGTCAACGAGCAAGGCTCATCGGTGGGGCCGCATTGTGCCTCGCGACATTCACTAGCAAAGATGAGCATTTACTAGCCATCTCAATGACGGTTGAAGCATCTTCATGAAGGCTATATCCCATACATGGCAGTACTTGGTCAAGTTTTCGACGTCCTGGCCGACTCAATCTCGGAGCTGGGCGTATTTCCATTTGCCCAATTCGGCTGTCCGATCTGGCCGTGGCGTAGCACCGAGCTGACCACTAGCCGGCCTCTGGCTGGCTAGCTTCAATGCCCGACGGCCCACGGGCAACTCAGAAGCTGGGGTAACTTATAAATAAATTAGGGCGGAAGACAGTATCACAGCGACGAGCGAGTGGGCCATCACTCATGGATTGCCTATTCAGGAAGTCCCACGGAGACCGATGTTGGGCACAGTCGCAGATACGATGCTCTGACTCTCTCAGTAAATTACTCTAATAAGAATGAATGTAGTCTAGTCTAATCTGCAATGTTTCAGTGTCTTGATGGCATGTGATTGAAGATTTACATTGTTGTTCAACGGCGAAATCACTCGCCTAATGTCTAAAAACATGGGTATAGATGAATAAGTGCTGACGCCGCCCAAGAAGATACACATTTCCAAGCTATAGGACAAAATCAAAACAACACCGAAACCCGATACTGAACAAAGCCTCAGCTACGCCGTCGAAGAGACTGATGAGCGTCCCTGATGATAAACTTGGCTCGGGCCGTGTAAAATGCGCTCGCATTTTCATGTAGTGGGCGTGCTCCAAATGGTGCACTGTGCCTATCGTCCCAGAAATGGTCGATTGCACAGTAATTGTTGTAGCTTCCCGCGCCAGATTCTTCGTCTTTTCGTCTCGGGCTCTCATTTCCTACATCGGCCTCGCTAAAGGGATCGACGAGCATTTAGTCTGAGTGAGCCGACAACAGGCAGATTTTTTTGTTTACCTCGGAGCTACCTGTTGGGAGAGGATACTCGGCAGCTCGTGGAATACCGCGGTGTTGGACAGTTGTCGCAGGTTTTCCTCCGTCAAGCTGCCACTGACCTGGTCCCCGGCAACAGTCTGGCGGTGCGTATCCTGCTCGCCTGCTGCAGCGGAGGTCTCCTCTTCTGCGGCCGCCGAGGCAGAGGGACCGCGGCCTAGCCCGGAGCTCACACCTTTTTTTGGAACGTTGTTTTTCTTTTGCGAGCTGGACATTGCGACTCGACCTTGAGGGAATGTATGTCAGCGACAAGTAAATGGAGTATACGAGCGGATACATACTGATTGGAAAGTGATAATGCTCACAAAGGGTTCCGATAATTGTCAAGAGCAGTATTGAAGGTAATTTGATTCTTCTCTTCATGAAAGGTCAAAAGGCTGGGGAGGAAGCCTGGTCTATATGAAGCCTCGCAGCTATACTAGATTGCGGCCTGATGGGATGGCTGCCATTGAGGTCATGAGCTTCCATCAACAACCGCCCTCCTGGCCGCGCATATCTGAGCAGTAAATTACATTCATCTGCCCAGACGCATCTTGGGCGCACAGAGCGGGAGAAACAAGGCCGGCCGCGCGATTGGTTGGGCCAACTTCCCCGGGCGCGAGAGTATAGAAACCAGTCTTGTGACACGCGGCGCAGGCGAATGTATAGTTTTCTCGGCGCGTAATGTCGACACGGCTGGCCACCGAAATAGTGGAAAAGAGTCATACTAGCTGTATTGGTGTCCTGTCTAATGTCATGAGCCACGTAGGGTCAACTACATAGATGTCACACAAGGCCCGACTGGCCGGGAACTGAAAACAGCTGGCTAGCACCCGCAGCTCAGCCCGTGATAAAATTCCTCTGAGCATGCAGAAGAAATAGCGGTCAAAGAGCACACCCAAAAACTCACATGCGTCTTATTGTCTCATTTTGACACAGAGTATAGAGGTGTGTGATGGGGGCGCTGTTTGCTCTTGACAGAAATTTGAAAATCTTAAAGCGACTGCAGCTAACAGATGATAATCCTCTGAATTAGGAAACCTTTACTAAGCGGCAGAGAACCTATCTCGCCTGCCGTCACGCAGCTTTGGCGAGATGAAGTGACCGTGATTTACTAGAAATGCAGATTCTGATCTTCTTCTATCTCTGGATCGCACGCGAGATGCGGCGCTCTCTCTCTCCAGAAAATGACGTCGTCACAATATGCACGTTGATAGAATCAATGCGGGGCAAAGACCGCATATCATGATATAAGGGTAAAGGTGCCCAACCGCCATGGTTTTGCGGCATAAAGTACCGAGTTCCACATCGGTGAGAAAACTTCCACGACGATATGGGAAAGAGGAACGATCAAAAAGGGCTGTTATCGCAACGCTGGTGGCAACGGGGCGGGAGTGAAACTTCAGCTGAGATTCCATCCAGTGCCGGGATGACCAATTCCGGCAAGCCAGCGCATAGTCCCTGCGGGAGATGAGATGAATGCCAGAAAATGTCGGGCAGAAATTTCACGTTACACGATACACATGTGAAGGTTCACATCGCATTTCATTTACCGCTGCATGTTCGCCGTCCAACACCGTTATAGCTGCCGTGTGCCAAGTACTCTCGGCAATCGTACGCAGCAAATGCAGCAATGGCATCTGCAGGTTTGGAATGTTCTTTCTGTGTGCAGCAAACAAGATCCCGACGCACAATGGAAATCGTGAGAGGTCAATGCGACGGATTGCTAGCTCTCGCAGATGAAAGAGCCCGGCCGACGATGGGTCTTGACTCTGCAGACACAGAGTAGCCGAATTGGTGCACTGCAAGAAGAAGAGTAGGTGCCAAGAAAGCCACCGAAAATTCGTGCAAGTGCCGGCTTGAAAAGGTGCCCCGTGATGTATGGAACTGGCACTGAAAAACCTTCAGTGAGGAAACATGGCAGACCAGAGAGGGAGGCTGTCCTGCACCAATGAGCGTAATGCACCCCCAATACACCGCGGAAACGGATTCCCTCCGCGAGGGGATCTACAACGCCACTCCGGAATCCGCCTCATCGAATCGTCTACTGCTGGCAAAGTCCCGTTGAACACTGTTTCCCCTTGGCACGGGGACAAAGGTGGCGCTCTCGGTATGTGGCTAGCTTCGGCGCATTGCGAAGGCATCACACCTCTAACCCGCATTGCCCGGGAGCGCGTCCTGTTGCCGTTGCAGGGCCTAGAACTGACTATTGATCTCACAGAAGATGCACTGGAGATGCATCAATGGCGACTTTCCATGGATCTAGCTCCGTCTGTTCACCGGTCGATCCGACTGCGTCACCAGACACCCCCAGACTAATGTCTGGGAGCCCTTTTGTCATGCATGTCAAGTCACAGAATGACGAAGACCGACAGCTGTGCTACAGAGCGAAACTTATGTCCTGAAATAGGAGTTCTGACGTAGCGTCGGCCTCAGTCTGAATTCTGTTCGGCCCAGATTGGCGGTTGGCAGACAGACTCTTCGTCAATGCCTGGTGCTCGTTCCAGAGAGCGAACTCTCCACGCCACACTGATCACAAACTTTTAAAATATCTCGAAGCCATACAGGGCATCAGTGAGGACGAAAATGTTCCATGACCGACCGTGAAAGGCAACGTGTTTCCTCAAAGATCCGTGTAGCATTAGATCCGACTTACACGGCCAGCCGGCAGAAACACGAACGCCGATGATCTGATCACGGACGACAGCCCACGACATTGACCGAATTTGCTTGAAGAGAAAATCATGAGCAAATGCGCCAACTACTATTTCAGTCCCTAACGTCTCTACTTATTTCACGGCCACTCGAGCCATCCCTGACACCCAAGATGATGCAGCCCTACGCAGGGCGGCAACAACGCCTGCTATCCGCGCGAGTCTGGCTTCGAAGGTGACGGCTAGAGACCTCTTTGCCTAAAAATACATCGTCTACGGTTCAAAGGATTTCCACATAGATGCTGGCCTCGTGCACGATCAGCACCGCAGCGCCGACCAAGATTTCAGCCACAACCTTTGCAATCTTGGCTTCCGTCATCATGCCTGAATCTCGTCGATATCAACAGTGCGGGTGGTGCCACTTCGTGAGTGGTGCAATATCGCACGAGAGATCCCCGCGCTGCCGTTCCATTGATGGGCTCAATGCTAAGGCGCTCTAAAGTCAGCCAGCCAAGCCGCATTCGATACCTTTACGTTTGTTTACCGGAGTGTGGTGTACAGCACAGCGACCGCGACAACGAATGGCATACTATGAGTCATCTTCTCTCGTGCTATTGCGATAGCAAGGCTATTTCCGAGTTCAGCTTGGTTGACCATTTTAACCCACAAGATTGGTCCAATATCGACCCATTGACAACCACGCCCTACGGCGTACACGCCACATCTCCAGTTCCCCTCCAGTTCCCCACCAAGTCTGACACTTTGTCGGCTAGCGAGGGCGCAGAAGTCGCGTATATATAGTTCACGTATGAATTTAAAATAATTCAATTGGCGCTCATCTTCTTCCCAGTCCATCTTCTAGATCACTCTTCCCACCATGTATTTGCGCTCTGACCACACGGACGCCGACACTGCTACGCTGCGCAGGCTGATTAGAGAGAACCCTCTGGGTATCATCACCACGGCGCTTCCGTCAGATAACTTCCCACTGCTTCAATGCTCGCATATTCCATTCCTGCTGGACATTGAGGATGAGTTGAGTGAGACCGAGAAAGGGGTACTGCGTGGCCACATGGCAAGGGCAAATCCACACAGCAAAGCTCTGGCCGAAGCCGCGTCTAGCTCTCCCGATGCGTACCTGGAACAGGAAGTTATGGTACTATTCAACTTTCCGGTGCACCACTACGTGACGCCAAAGTTTTACACCGAGACGAAGCCTGATACGGGCAAGGTCGTGCCGACATGGAACTACGCCGCGGCGCAAGTCTACGGCAAGATCAAGGTTTACCACGACAGCAAGTCGGAGGAGGCGGGCAGCTTTTTGGGGCAGCAAATATCAGATCTAAGCGACATGAGCGAAAAGACCATCATGGGATACACTGGTGAGGGGTCGGCGCAAAAAGGATGGCAGGTCACCGATGCGCCTGACAAGTACGTTGAGCTGCTGAAAAAGGCCATTATTGGCATCGAGATCAAGATTGACAGGCTCGAGGGCAAGTTCAAGATGAGCCAGGAGATGAGCGAAGGCGACCGCGCAGGCGTCATCGATGGATTCAAGAAGCTAGGCACAGAGCTGGGGACGAAAATGTCCGAGACGGTGGAGGAACGTTCCGAGCTCAAAAAGGCCAGGAAAGCCGCCAAAGCTCAGTGACAGCAAGTCAGGCAAGTGGGCGCGGCCGGGAAGCCAAATTGGGCACCCGTCTTGCGTCAATGGAAGGGCAATGCTTTGTATTAGACCAAATACAGTACGCGGTCGAAAGACCATCTAATCTTTGAGTATACGCTGGCAATAAATCCCTAAATGGGCCAATTTAATTGGAGTAAGGTGTGTACAAAGGGGCAACAGAAACAAAGACCACCACTATCAAGTGACAGTCCGAAAGGCAACGCCGGAACTGAAAGATGGCGACGTCCACACAACAAAGACTCACCTCTACATTGTCCTCATATCGAAAGGAATACTCGTTTGAAAGGATGTCCAGGTAAAGGACTACCCGATGATACTGCAAAGAGCTGAGACTGATTCATGCCTGGTATCGAAAACATGCAATGACCATGAGAATAGAGGTGTGCTGGCGAGTAAAGCACAACGCCCATAACTATTTAAGTCGCAACAAGTCCAATCAAGACAGACGCTTTTTACTCATTCTCACCATTCTGCACAAGCAAGAATTTAGAGTTTTACCAAGTACGCCAAGAAAAGCACCTGCACAATGTCAACTCCAGTTGAAATCATCTTTACGCCCGAACTAACCACGCTCTACGAACAGGCTACTTGGTGGAGCGAGCACAGCTCCAGGCTACTATGGGAACATGTTCTGAGTGCCCATGTGTTCGAAGGCCGCCTACAGCATTTACTCTCCACCGACCCCGGGACCATGGCGCATGAGACAGGGGAAGCTCACGCACCCTTCACGGTCGATTGGTGGAGTGCGAACTACTACAAGACACCACCCCTGATGTTCTTGAGCGCCGCAGAGAGCGGCGCCGCGGCCGATATCAAGGCATCCGAAGACAGGATAGACGCCGCTCTCAGAAGCCACTTTGCAAACGCTCGCCCTGTCGACGGCGCCTGGGTCCTGACCACGGTCGGCACTCTTGGGAAGCTCTGGGCCTTTATCGACAACGGCGGCGGCGGCCAGCTGGTGCCCGTGTTCCCGCAGAGCACCCTGCTCCTGTCGTCGACGTACATTGACCTGCGCGAGCTGCTGTGCGTGTTTGACCGGTTATTCTCGCTGGTGCGCATGTTTCCGTGCCCGAGGGCGAGCTTCCTGCGAGACGTGGTGGCGGGCAGGCTGGAGAATCTCGTGGTGGACGTGAACTCGTCGACAGAGGTCACCGACGTGTTTTTGACCGGCATGGAGACATTCGCAAGGCTGCCCGACGGCCGACAAGTACAGCTGCCGAGGTCCGCGTGGCGTCGAGCCCTCATCCCGGATCAGGGTGCGCTGAGGCGCTGCTGGCAGTGCTGCACCCAGGACAAGGATGGCGATTTGGTGCGCCACTGGACCTTGTGTGTTCTGGGATGAGTGTGGCTGAGGGAGGATGGGAAGAGCCACGGAGCAGCTGGCTGGGCAGAGGAGGTGAGCCAGCAAAGGCCTCGTGGCTTGGCTCGCGGGACGGGACCGAAAGAAGCAGAAAGGAGAAAACGGCGAGACAAGCACACACGGACAGTAAACTTGTAGTCTGAATTGGATAAGGAATGATATGCTAGCGAGACTTTAATATTGACTGATTGTAGATTGTTCTCCCGCATGCTCCGTGAGCACCAATCTGTGGATGCTAGAAGAGTGAATATAACATTCCTATCCAGCCTTTATAATAATAATATTTGGATCAAACCACTCAATGTCAGACTCCGGAAATAAGAGGTGAGACAATGAATGAGGACTGATAGAATTGATCGTCGCAATGTTGTTCAAACCGTCGGCTAGCCACAGAAGAGGCCACTTTTCCCCCGGACTTCGACGACTGCCTATGGGGTGCTTACTATTCGGCTTCAGCACGTATCCTGATTGACTCTACATTGCCTTGTACCGTATTATGGCCCTGTGTGGTACGGTCATTCTCACCGATACGATTTATGCTGCTAGATTTGGTCAGCCTTCATGTAAAGTAGCGTCTTGAGCAGAGTAAAGGTGCAATTGGCCATGGCCAGGTGGAATCCCAGAAGGAGGGGAAGCCGTGTTCGGCAAGGCAAGGTTTTCTGGGCGAGCAACTCGGTTACGGCAATTGCGTAATGCTCGGTGTTGCATTTTCCACAGGATGGATGCATGGACTGCTTGGCAATGAGATCACCCATGTGTCTGTACTGCGTGTAAGCTGCAAGGTGCGGGTGGCGACGAACAATGCGACTTTGCGAGTAGTCGACAAATGACACTACAGAAGGGTGAGGCTAGCATAATCCATGGCCCGGTATGGACAATAATATGACAGCCGGTCAGCAGGCAGGACCTTGCCAACCAACTTTGCCAGTTGCTGCGAGCCGGCAGTGGATCAACAGGGCTGTGCTGTTTCGGCGCGGCTCGGAATCGTCTGGACCGAGGAGTGAGATCGGCCAACTTTGCCAACTGTGCCGGATGGCCGTTGATCGATGCGGAAACAAATGCGAGATGCTGGGTTTAGATTTGCGCATTACTACGAGATTTGATCTGCCACCGGGCTAATGCAGACGAGCTAGTTGGCTACATGGCGGGTGTCGCTGCCCGGCGGCTGGTATAAGTGGACAACGAAACCGAGGTTCACATCAGTGGCCGATGCCGCGTAACGTGGAAAAGAGCGCAAGTGTCGTTAGAAATGGGAACACAATTATCTTGTATCCGTCATGGCCTTGACAAGTTTCTGCCTTGCCGGAAAGCTGCTACACATGAACGACAAAGATGGATGTGTGGATCGTCGGAGAGGCGGCGCTGTAAGATGCATGGGTCAAGGACATTCCTCGCGTGCGTGGTCTTTGGCAGCCAGAGAAGCAAATGGCCGTGATTAAAACGAGGTCAGGTCGTGCGGTGCCGGCGCGCCAATCCCTCTTGGCATCACCTCACCTCTGCTAGCCGGGCAAGCCACCAACTTGCATTGCATGACAGCCAGCCAAATGGCGGGAGGATGGGCGGTCAAGTTGGGGGCACGCGGCCACAGTTGCGAGCTAGTCAACTAGTGATACCAGCGGGGGGGAATTTAGACTATGCAAAGAAGCTTATTGTTGCCTGGCCCGTAAACGGAAAGCCGCCGCCGGGGCAGGTTATTGGGGAAATAACGAGAAAAGTCTCGTCGAGTTGCAATCCACTACGGAGTACACCACACCAACCCCGCGAGCTGACTCTATTCCGGCCTTGGCGTAAGAGGGGCCAATGAATACAGAATAAAAAAAAATAATTGATGGGAACCCGGGCAGAAAAAAAAAGGCCAAGCCTTGGGGCATGTACAGAAATTGAAAAGGGAAAAAGTGCCAAGAGTGAAGGGGGCTGCGCCCATCAGCCTGGGCAAACCCGCAAAACCTGTCGCCTCCCCCTAGCTACCTCTTTGCCTCTCTCCTCGCGCATGTGCCTTTGCTTCTTTCAATCATCCTATAATGCAACGGCATCGCGCGCCTTTACCATTGTCATCATCATCTCGCTCATCGGACCACGGCACCAGATAGCAGCCGTCATCCTTTTTCTTCGCCCAATGAGGCGTCTACCTGCGATACTGCATTTGTCAGCGTCTCCGCCTCTGCCTCCGCCGCCCAAGCTAGCACGACAACAATGGAGGTCTTTGGGTTGAAGAGCCAGTCGCTGCGGTACAAGGTGGACGGCTTTGGCAGCGTCCAGATGTACCTCACGCCGCCGCCCGACTACTTTGGCTTTGCTCTTCCCCCAACACCGCATCAGCATCAGCAGCGGCATCATCATCAGCGCCATATGCAAACCCCCTCGGCCATGTCCAACAGCACAGCACAGCCCAAGACGACGCTCGTCGTCGGAGCCTCGCGGGGCATCGGCAAGGAGCTCGCGCAGCAGCTCGCGCAGCAGCAGCAGCAGACGGGCGGCCAGGTGATTGCCTCTGTGCGCAACGCCGTCGACTTTGGCGGCCGCAGCCCCAACATGCGCTCCATCACGCTGGACCAGTCGTCGGCCAAGTCGGTCAACGAGGCTGCCGGCAGCGTCGCCGCGCTGGACACGCTCATTGTCAACGCCGCCGTGGGGGACGACGAGCAGCTGCTGGACACGTCCGAGGAGCGCATGGCCGAGTACATGGACGTCAACGTCACGGGCGTGCTGCGCATCGTAAAGGCCTTTCTGCCCGCGCTCAAGGCCCGCAAGACGCGGCAGATTGTGCTCGTCTCGTCGACGTCGGGGTCCATCACGCGCCAGGTCAACGCAAAGAGCGGCTTCAAGGGCCCGTACGCCGTGTCCAAGGCCGCCCTCAACATGGTCGCCGTGCAGCTGCACAACGAGCTGCACGAGTCGGACGGCTTCACCGTGGTGCCCATCCATCCCGGCTGGGTCGCCACCGACATGGGCCGCATCGCGGGCGACGGCGGCATGCCCGTCGCCAAGAGCGCGGCTGGCATCCTCAAAGTCGTTGAGAAGCTGACGCCGCAAAACTCGGCGACTTTTTATAATTATGACGGAACGACTCTGCCATGGTAGATATGAATCATGTACATACAATTCAAGACGGCATTTTGGGTAATGATGAATAATATACGAAGTTTTTCTTCTTTTTTTTTTTTCTACAATATTCTTTACTGTCCTTGAATATTCTTCAAATCTCGTCTCGATATTGATCGTGAAATGTTTTCTGCGGCATTCAAGTAGTTACCGGGCAGGTTGAAGCATCATCGAACAAAGTTGAGTGAGTGAGTGAGTAACAAGTGAGCGACCAAAGTCAGCGTCTGTCGCTCTCCCTCGTCAGGTGGCATCAAGCTGGAGCTGGCACTGAGACAATGGCGCCTGTGCCCGCCCGCTAGAGCAACTGAGATGGCACATATGTTGGTAATGATAGCGCCATGGCTGGTGCAGCTCGGCGACGCCACATGGATGATGGTGGGCCTTGAATGTCGATCCGTTCAACTGCCTGCCAGTGCCCTTCTTCTTTTACACCACCATGTCTAAAGGATAAAGGCTGCAATTCATCTTGAGACGAGGGTTTCGATCAGCAGAAGCGCCCTGTCCGGGCCTGTCACGATGGAATGCCAGAAACTCAAGTCGAATCTATGACATGGCCGAACCTCTGTGGCAAGCCACGCGACAGCAAGTCTTTGGACAATGGAAGCTAAATCCGCTAGTTGGTCGAAATGCAATTCTGAGGTCCAGGGAGCCTGGCCCAGCATCGGTGTGTAGCACTTGCAGAGCTCCATCAAATAAGCCCTCGTCCTACTCCTCAATCCCGCTGCAACCTCTCCCCAGAGAGGCTGCCATCCTTTCAGACACCAAGATGCCCATGCTGCGACGATGCGCCATTTTCTTCTTCATCCAAACTCTGCAAAGACCTGCAAACGACCTAGCCTGCTCAACCAACAAGGACCCGAATTGATGCCCCCGTAAAATGTGACGTAGACTGACGGATTCTCCGTGCCGCTAAGCTCTGCTGGCCCTGGGGGCTTCCTATCACCGTCCAGCTCCCGTTGCGCTACAGGGCACTAACCGAAAGCCACAGTGTGCCGTCCAGCCCGTTTCCCGTTCTAAAAATCTGCCATCAGCCACCTGGAGCGCCCGCCGCCGGAGGCGCGAGGCTGCCACTGCACGATCCCCAGACAGATGGGATTCTTGTGCTGCCAGGGGACCTGAAAGAGTGCGGGAGGCTATTTCCCGCCCATCTCGGCGCCGTCTGTTTGTCGTCTTTTTTTTTTCTGCTCTTTTACCTTCTTCATACCCTTTTGCGTTCCCCCCCAATCCCAATCCCTTCCCCTTCTCGTCTGGCCAAGGTTTGCCGTTCAGGGATGAAGCACGCGACGCAGCAAACATTGACCATTCCACATCATAATGGATTCTGTCCCGCCCGCTGAGGAGAAGAATACGGTCGTCGACCACGGAAACCCCAAAGGCCAGCATGTGTCCCCGTCGGCGTCCGACGCGGATGGTCCAGAGGCAAGGCAGTCGCTGGGCGTCGCTGGAGAGCTTGCCACGGCCGATGAACGACCTGGGCTGGTGATGCCCGCGCTGACCGACACCAACATTGCGACGACGACGAGAGGCGAGATCTGGTCCTGGTACACGTACTACATTGGCGCCAACGGCCTGGCCCTCTTCAACTTTGGCCCGACGGCCTTTCAGAACCTGCTCAGCCAGGCCGCCGGCGGCGACAAGGGCCTCTTGCGCTTCGCCGGCGGCGAGCGCGACGTCAACAGCATCGTCCTGCTCGCCAACGGCATCTCCTTTGCCATCCAGGCCGTCCTGTTCCTCATCATCGGCGCCTGGGCCGACTTTGGCTCCGGCCGCCGCTGGGTGCTCGTCATCTGGTCCGTCATTGCCTACGCCATCGGCTTCGCCTGGCTCGGCGTGCACGACCCGAGCAAGTGGCAGATCGCCGCCGGCCTCTACATTGTCGGCCTGATTGCCTACCAGCTCACCCTCACCTACTGGACGGCCGCCTTTCCCTCGCTCGCGCGCAACACGACCTGGATCAAGAACTCGCGCACCGCCTACGCAAACGCCGAAATCACGCTCAAGGAAATGGACCGCCGCGACGAGATGGAGCGCAGCCGCCTGAGCAACGTCAGCTTCTACATCCAGTCGGTGGGCGAAATCTTCATCCTCGCCGTCATTGTCGGCATCATGTACGCCGTGCACGTGCGCCGCAGCACCCAGGACAACAACTGGGGCCTCTCGGTGCTCATTGCCTTTGCCACGGGTGTCTGGCTGCTGCTGTCGCTGCCGTGGTTTCTCATGGAAAAGACCCGGCCGGGTATGAAGATTCCACCTGGGCTCAACATTGTCACTGTCGGCTTCTGGCAGCTATACGAGGCGGCTGGTCAGATTTGGCAGCTGAAGCAGAGCGTCATCTTTCTCGCCGGCTACTTTTTACTCGGCGACTCCCTCAACACCACTGTGACCGTGATTGCGACGCTGCAAAATCAAGTCATTGCGTACGACACACTCAAACTGACGTACCTGCTCATCGTCGGCATCGCTGCCCAGGCCGTGGGCATCGGCCTGTTCTGGCTGATACAGAAGCGCTGCAATCTCAGTGCCAAGACAATGTTCAACGCCGTCATGCTGTCTATTCTGCTGCTCGACGGCTGGGGCATGATTGGAAACTGGACCGACAAGTTTGGCTTCAAGAATGAATGGGAAGTCTGGCTATACCAAGCCTTTTACGGACTGGTGGTATGCCCTTGGTACAGCTATTCGCAGATTATGATTTCCTCCGTCACGCCGCGCGGTCATGAATTTCTCTTCTTCTCCATCTTCAACATCATCGGCAAAGCCTCAAGTTTTATTGGGCCACTGATCAGCAGCCGAATCATTGACGCGACACCCGGCGGCACCAACAACAGCGCGCCCTTTTACTTTTTGTTCACCCTGAGTCTGCTCAGCGCCGTGGGGCTCTGGGTCTTTCTCGATCTCGAAAAGAGCGCGCGCGAGCAAGAAGTATTTTTGGCCAAAGAAAAACTCATGATTGAAAGCGATAGCAACAGTGCTACGACGGCATGAAGCATCGAGGAGAGCGTGGAAGAAAGCTAGCGTTTTGTTTTGAAACTCATCACGCATTTTGGCTGTGGACATCGTTAGAATTCGATTGCAGCTCGCTCCTCCCTTATATCCTTTGTGATGCGCGCACGCCGTTGCTATTAACCACAGGAAGTAGGAACCGCTGGCGCAAACGCAGAGTTCCGCCCCGGCAGGCAGGCTTCCTCATTGACCAACCGGGACTGTGCACAAGTTTGATGCATGCATTCGAGCTAACTAGTAGGCTGTAAAGACCGGGCAGTGCACAAGCGTAAAGTAGAGCCGCGAATATACCCAGTAGCCTGTAAACCATCATAGCAACATGCTGCGATCTTGCTGTTGCCATCCAGATGGAGAGTTTTCTTGTCAGCCCTCTAAACTTTGGTTCTGCAGAAGCACGACGACTTGATGGGTACGTCGGCCAGCTCCAGCGCAGCCTTCAATTTCCCGCTAATATCGTCTACTTCTTTCTTCTTCCCCAGCTTGACTAGACATTCGTGATATCCATGCAGGGACCATACATTGTGCGGGTGTTGGTGCGCCCGCGGTAAAGAGTCGTCTATGCCCAGATCGGCCCTGTAGACGGCCAGGGCCTCCTCCACACGCTCTTGCTCGAGCAGCAATGCGCCATACGCGTGCCTCACCGGCTGCATCCAGCCCCAGGGCTCGTCGTACGGCAGGCCGTCGTACAGTGCGATGCCCTCGCGGAGATGCGCAAAGGCGTCCTCGTGGTTGCCGGCGCGGTACTCGACCTCGCCGCGGAGGAGCGCCGCGCCGACCTTGAGAATCTCGGTGCACTGGTTGTTGAACAGGGTGCGCGACTCCTTGACGTTGGCGCGCGACTCCTCAAAGAGGGCCTGCTGCTCCCGCGCGCCGCCGACGTCCCCGAGGGCGGCGTGCGCGACGCCCTTGGCGTAGTGCGTGAGCGCGGTGCAGACGCAGTACAGGTCCCGGTCCGCGGGCAGCGGCAGCGCCAGCACGTCGTCCCAGCGCCCGAAGCGGACCAGGGCGTGCACGCGCATGGCGAGGAACGACTCGAGCCAGTCGGCCATGGGCGGCGACTCGATGCGCAGCAGCGCCTCGGAGATGCTCGACTCGAGCCGGGCGACGGTGTCGAGCGCGAGCGCCGACTGGCCGGCAAACATGGCGCCGTAGAGCAGGAAGTGGTAGTCGTGGCTGCGGTAGAGCGTGTAGAACAAGAGGGCGCCCTCGCGCGCCAGGAACCTCTCGTCGGCGGCGACGGCGGCCTCGTTGGCGCGGCCGGCCGCCGCGTAGTCGCCGACGAGAATGTCAATGTGGCTCGGCATGTGGTTCAGGTGGCCGGCGTCGGGGACCAGCCCGCGGAGCGCATCGGCCGCGGGGAGCGCGGCCTCTGGCGTGGTGGACATTTCCATGAGGTGAATGTACATGTGCAGCGCGCCTGGATGCTCGAGGCCGCCGGGGAGGGACAGGGCGTGGTCCAGCACCTTTTTCACCTCGAGCGTCCTGGCGCCTTCCGCAGGCTTTCCCGTGCGGATATCCCAAAGCGCCCATGGGGTGAGATTCATCATGGCGTCGGCATAGAGCGTCGCGACGTCTAGGTCGTCTGGATATTCGGCGGCGACGCCGCCCATGGCATCGGCGTAGTCTGAATTCCAGATGGCCGTCCTCTTCTCATCCTCCGTCTCCCTCTGCGGGTAGCGGTAGCGCAGGGCGTGTATGAGCTGCTGCTCCACCGACGAGAGCGAGGCGTGGCTGTCCTCGGCCAGGGCCGTCGCCTTTTCCACGGCCTCGTGGGTGCGCTGCGTGGCCGACTTGCGCTCGCCCTCCTCGAAGGCCTCCCACGGCTTGTTGTAGTTGGGGCCCAGCGCGTAGGCGAGGCCCCAGTAGGCCATGGCGCAGCCCGGGTCGGCCGCGATGGCGTGCTCGAAGCACTTGGCGGCCTCCTCGTGGTTGAAGCCGTAGCTCCAGACCAGGCCGCGGTCGAACCATGTCTGCGCGTCCCTGCTGGTGGTGGTGACGGGGCGACAATGGGTGCCCAGGTCGTAATACTCCATGATGGGAGGAGCCGCGTCTACTGTACAAACCGGGACAGTGTGCGTCTAGCGCCGTAAAGCAGGAGATGATTTGAGCAGGTTTTCAAAGAGCCGCTCCCAAACTCGAGGTTGAATGTAACCAGCAGCCCGGCATGAGCGCGCCCCATGTCATCATCGCCTGCGAGCTTGCATGCGCGAAAACGCGGGGCGGATTCCGACACCGAGCGGAACCGTTGGAAACGCAACGCTGGACTGTAAATGGATAAAAAGCAAAAAAAAAAAAAACGGTTGGAAAACATTTGAGACGGGGCGAGATTTTTGTATGGCGAGTCGGAAGATTTCTACTTTTTTTAAATCAAGAGGCAGAGCTATCATCAAGTTGTCAATAAGCGATATTCACCACATCAGAGTGACGAGGTCGGCGGCGAGACACGCCCCTGCTCAGACTCATGCAATGGACACGTAAAAGTGTCGCACGGACAACCGCAAATCACACTCAATTTATTGTTTTTTTCATGATTTCTTTACCCCTGAATCACAACCAGGAATACGGACTTGCCTCGAACTATTTCGACAGTGGCTTACCATCCATCGATCAGCTTTCTGCACTTTCCTTCGTCTTTCTTTTAATTATTAGAAAAAACTTGACCCCAGTATGGGTGTTCATTCCTCACAGGCAGGTGCTCTATCAAATCAAGCCAAGAGATCAATTTGACATAGCTGAGGTGTAGCTTATAATGACTAAACAATTCACTAATAAGGGACGAGCTCTTTCTAGGTCTCTCACTAATCCTCTGCCATGCTATAGCAGCCTTCTGGCACACACAGCAAGACGCACCGCGATAGCCAGTAGAGGGATCACTCGTAAGATCAAACAGTTCGCCACTGAAAGTCGTGATCCCAGTAACTCATGTTCTCATGCTTGGTAGCACATCGCGAGCAGGTCAGTTCATGGCCGACGATGCCTGCGCCCGGGCTGATGTTGCCGAAAATGTAGTCCTTCATAAAGTCTACCGAGTGGACGCCAGCATAAAGAGCATTGTGAACAAAGTCGTCGAAGCCAGAGTGCTTGCCACAGCCGCGGCACTTGGCGCGGTCCTCGGTGAAGTTGGCACCTTTGATGCTGAGGTCGGCCACTACAATCAGAGCACGCCACACGTCAGTAAAGCTGTACCTCTTCTTTTGGATGAGCGAGCCCTTTTGAGCGAGCGAGTGGCAGTCTCCCTTCCCAAGCAGCTTTGACTTACCATCCATCTGCAGCATGTCAGCGATGTGAGATCGCTCCGTGTCTGAGAGCAGCCAGCAGTAAAAGGTCTTGCCCTTGAACTGATGCACTTCGGAGGGAGCAGGCTCGCTCATCACCAGATCATGGATGGGGAGTTCAAAAGAAGCCATCTTTGCGTTTGTAGGAAATGTAATGGATGATGCACTGCGCGGAAGTGTGTGTGAAGAAGAAGATATAGTCTGTGTCCATGGAGGGATCAAAGGGCCGTTTATATACTTTTTCGGGTACTGGGGTGAGATGACAAAAAGGTGGCATAGAAACATACCAAATGCCGATTCCGCAGTGACACAATAAAAAGCTCAAGTATATGGACTACTGCTTTCGTAGTTTGAGGTTACCAAGACTCCCACTGACCTTCTCCCCACCGACGATATGGCCTTGCTAGGGAAATGGCCGATGACGACAACGCATAACCCACACGTAGGTCTGATATCGGTCGACCAGCCATGTTCTTCCATACTGTATGGTCTGACGAGACGCGGCGAGGCTCGAGCCCTTCCAAGACACAATCAGGCGGGGTCGATGCAGCAATCTCTCAAGTACGATCTCGAGATGGTAGCAAGCCGCAAGTGGATGGAAGTTGCCTGCAGAGGCCAGATGAATGTGAGGCTGGTCCACCGAGCCACTTCAGCGCGGCGATTCGGCCATATGACGGTGATTCAATGGTGTTAGTAATCACCAACGTGACTTACATTCGCGCGGCTTTCATGCTGAGTTGGAAAGACAGATGCGCACCGCTTTAGGAGGCTGCAGCAGGTGCCAAGGCGTGGGCTGATGAAGCAATTTGGACCCAACCATATCTGCAGATTGTTTCGGTCTCCCTTAAATTTGACTAAAAATGCTCATAGCGGTACTAAATCGCACGACGTGGTCGAGTTAGCAGGCTTGACCCTGCACAAGCCTGCGATCGAATCAAGGTCAAGATTGGCATTTGATTCCTCATTGACTAATGACATGTTCCATGCGGTGAACATTTCATTGGATGTCATTGGATTAAGATAAATTCCAGCCGGCGTCGGGAAAAAGATCAAGAATCTATGAGCCGTGAGTCGTGTCTTGAACCCCATATGATCGGCAAAGGCTAAATGGTGAAGTGACGCTGGTGCGCACAGATAAAGAATACTGATTCATGTTGACAAAACTTTGAGCTTCTAACGAATCTCTGTGTGGCTGCCAAAATATGACAGCTACTTTCAAATGAGGTATATTGCGTTACTCTGAGCATACCAAATGGTCTCCTTCATCCCGCTGATACAATATCCTCCTCCAGCCTGGACGCATCACCAAGCCAGGGTTCCAAATGCAGCTGGTTCACCTCAGCCAGCCCTTGTGACTAGATTGCTGCCCTTTGCAGATTCCCCTATCCGAGACACGGCATCTACCAGTTGTCTCACGGCGAGGCGATTGACAGCCAATAATTGGCCGCCTTTTCGCATTCTGAGCATCTATTACCGTGCCATGCTCACCACATTTATCCCAGCAGAGTTTTCCGGACACGACCGCCGTGCTAGAAAACATTGGATCAGCTTCGTGGCACCGACTGACAGCAAATGAAACATACAGTTCACACACCAGTCTACACTCCGCAGTCGCATTGGGGTACTCCGTAAAAAAACTTGATATAATTCGTAGACCAGATTTGCTAGAGCCGATCTTTTCTGACTTCTAGACCAAGGTGAGCATCAAGTTACGTAGTAAATTAGAGAGGTGCCGCCGCGGGACATGGAATATCTTTCATCGTTTGCGAAGAGAGTAGGTCGCAAACCTGCCCATGATCGTAGAGGCGAGTAGAAAATTGTGTCAGCTACACTAATCATTGCCAATTTACTTAGCCCCCCTCTCCATCAAGCCGGATTAAACAATTCCCAACACACCGATTGACACAAAATTTTGTCATTTCCGGGCCGTCTTTCCGAGAGGCTCCAAGAGACTCAACCGCACTGTTTGAAGGCTGTTACGTCAAACGAATAGCCTTTGCAATTGTAAAGATTTTAATGCAGAATTGAATGAGTCCAAAAAGAGTCAAGACAGATTTCTGCGGCAGTCTAGGCTTCCCCTGCAGGTTTCCAGGCCACCTTGACGAAATCCTCAACATCCTCTAGCAAAGCACGAGGTTGCTCCATGGCCGCGAAATGCCCCCCTGCCTCGTGGTGCTTGAAGAAGACGAGGTTGCAGGTTTTGGCCGCCCAGCTGCGCGGAACCGGAACGATTTCGTGCGCAAACATGGAGTACCCAGTCGGTTTCTGCACATATGGAAGCGTAATCATTGACATTGACGTGAGAACAGAGATGCGCGCCATCTTGGGCTCGTCGCCGGCGCCGGCCATGGCTCGGTTGTGCCAGAAAGACCGCGAGATGGTGTCCGTCATCCAGTAAAGGGTGACCGTCTCCAGGATCTTCTCCAAGGGCGGATCCTGGTCCGTCCACGCGAGCATCTTTTCGCCAATCCAGCCGAGGAGGGCTAGCGGGCTGGAGCTGAGGGCGAGGCCAATCGTGGCGGGACGTGTGCCCTGCTCGAGCGCAAAGGCCATGCCCGTGTCGATCGCCTCCTTGGCCTTGTCGAGCGCGGTCTTTTCCAAGTCGTCCTTGGGCTCCTCTCCGCCTGGAATGGTCATCATGTTGACATGCATGCCTTTGCAGGAATCGGACATGATGGCGAGAATTCGGCTGATGAAGCTGCCCAAGTCGCCCCCCTGCGCAAGATAGCCAGACTTGAAGCCAAGCCCAATCATCAGATTGTCAATGGCTCCAGCTGCCTTGTCCAGCGCGTAGTCCTTGTCCGTGGGTAGACCTGACGAATAGGCATAGCCTGGTAGGGACGGGACGATGACATGGTAGGGCAGGTCTTTCGGAGAGTATTTGCTCTTTAGATGATCCAGTATGTCCATGAAAGACGCAAACGAACTTGGCCATCCATGGAGAAAGACAATTGGGATTGCGTCTGCCCTTTCAGAAAACAGACCCATAAAGTGCATGTCGAGCCTGTTGCCCTCTGCATCCTCGACCTCGGCTTTGAAGTTTGGAAACGAGTTGATGCGCTCTTCGTACTTGCGCCAGTCGAAAGAATGCAGCCATCTTTCCTTGGCTTCCTTCAGCCAGTCTCGGGTTATGCCATACGCGCGTCCATGCCGCGTGTTTTCATACACGGCGGGCCCGATGGGTGACAGCTCCAGCAGCTGCTTGAAGTGCTGCACCTTTTCGTCGGGTGCATGCGCGGTAAAGGGATGCACCACCAAGGTGGCAGCCGCCGGAAGCCTGGAATAGTCAGACATGATGGATTGATGAAGGAGAAAGAGGGGGTTCAAGTACAGTCAAAGATGGAATGGTAGAGAGTTGGTAAAGGTTGCTTGTCAAATGCACTAATAAAACGCTGGGGATTCGGTGCACTAAATAGTCATTTTGCCATGAGTAACCTGCGCGGGCGCCGACCAAAGACTTGAAAACAATCGAGAGATCGCCGTATCGCATTGGAACAATCTCCAATACTCTAGAATCATGAAGAAGTAGCTAGTAGTCTCTCTAGCTCCTCGCAATCAACCATGTCGGCGGATTTCCACTTTCGGCGTAGATGGCGCCAGGCAGCCAGACAGATCGAGGGCTGAGACACGGAGATCTGGGCCAAGCAGCGCCTAAAAATGGTAATGGCTCCGCAATGATTCATCCAAGGCTTGATTCGACACGGACTGCTCGGTGTTGGACGTGTTGGAGGCGCTGCTTACTGCTTAAAACACATTTGTGGTCCATGACTAGGGACAAGCTTGTGAACCGGCCCCTGCTTGGACTGCGGGAGCCGTACTCGCGCCATTACTTTCTGCATATCGTTATCCATCTTCTCATACCCTTATATTCCCTATACTGCCTATTCTATCTATGTGCCTTGGCTCTCGGGCTTTCCGATTCCTTCTTTTCTCCTTTGTGAGTTTTTTTTCTTCAGTTTTCGAGCAACGAGCAGCCTAGGCGTAAGACGTGAAGATGATGAGTTTTACTGGTTCGCGTGCGAAGAAATGCATCACTCATCATAACCCTAAGTTTCTGCACGCTCGGAAGCATCTTCGCTCTCATCGCAGGCAAAGGAAAGCTCCCCCGAACAGCACGGCAGTGCATAAGCCAGTGTGTGCCACATCGAGCTACCAAGAAGCGACGAGTCCCATTATATACTGCGGGATGCGGCACGACTCCTCCCCAGCTACCTGAACGCAGACGTGCATCGCCCGAGATGGGCAACACGTGAGCCAGGTGGACACGCTGAAAGACAGGCTGGTTATGGCGGGGTAGACACGCTCAAAGGCAGCCTGGTGTCATGGCCTGTGATGAATGAAATGTATGCCCATACTGGTGTCTGCGGTATGAAAGAGTACGCCTTGGCCGCTTGCAATAGTAGCTCTCCCTTCTGGATCAAAGGCATCGAGCGGCGAGACTGGTCCTAGTTGCCATGGTGTACGGGGTTGTATCAAGCGGTGATGCTGCCCTGGAGGTACCCGGGCGAGGAGGCACTTTGTCGTTTGCTCAGCCCACCACGCAGCCTACGCACGCGCCTCGGCATCCCCGCCTTGTAGATACGCACAAGTGCAGGTTGCAGGCCCCTCCACAAACGACACAACCAGCGGACACACATGGCACAGTGACGGGATCCGCCGCAGCCTGTTGCGAGGCGAGAGCGAGATGGTCATGACGATAGCGCGAGCCTACATGCAGAATGCAAAGGATTGCTGGGAGATGGGTGGGTAGACGCCACTAGTTAATCAATGGAAGCATCCTCGCCTCGCCCCCGCATTGGGGTGGGTTGTCTACTTCAACTCCAGCTAGTTCCAGGGAGACGTCGTCCCAGCACCAGCGCGCCACAGACAGCTAGCTGTATCCACATCGCTTAAACATTGCAAAGAGTCTTCTTAAATGGCAGGTATAGGACGCTGATAGGCTTATGCTGGCGGTAAACTTTACAAGGACTTTTGCGGTGGCTGACCAAAAGTTCCCATCTGGTCGCCAAGCTTGCTTCACCAGCGTCGTTGGCACAATCTTCCAGTAGAGGCATCTATAGTAGCAGAGCGCTTCAGTCACTGCAATAGTGATGCAAGTGTTGCGACCTCCTGGCTCCTCAGTTGCCCGCAGTTCATATCTAGTCATGTAGAAGCGTGTTCGCGCGCGTGACCCTTCTGGTCCCGGATGCCGCTACACGCCACGATCCTTTTCTCTTCATCTTGATGATAAACAGCATACGACTACATGTTCAATCAGCTCACTAGCAATCCATCACAAACAAGGAGAAGCGGTAGTTATTCTCGAGAGGATGACTTTGCAGCACGGTGGATGGAGCGGTGGAATTGCGTCTTCATGGAGCTGATGGAGCGGTAGAGCTATCAGCATACAGCCCTTTGTCAATGGATCCGACATCTGCGGGCTGGAAGCTCCTTTTGAAGCCAATGACGAAGAGTGAGTTGAGCCAGAAGAAAAATGTCTTGCTGATTGGGCCGGCGCTCTCCTCAGAGGATGATTTTTCCGAGCCAAGTGAGAGATGGCTTTTGTTCTTGGCTTCCAGGCAGAAGGCAAGTGTCTTGGCGGCACAGTCCGCAGTCAGAATAGCGGCCAGGACTGATTGAGGCATAAGCCAGTACGTTCGTACGCGGACGGCACCGAAGAGAACAGTGAAGAAGAGGTAAGCAAGTAGTACGTTGGACGGGCGGGTACTTCTCGTATGCTCATAGGGGGAAATGCCAGCGGCGGCGAGACTGGCGAAAAGAGACAATGCAGCAGCCGCAATGGAAGCAGTGGTCTTGGTCCCGTCGCTGATGCTCTGCATAATGAGTAGTGCAATGCTCAAGCCCGATGAAACTACGAGTGTCATCTGTATGTAACCAGGGTTGTTGTCAATGATCCGTCACACCGGTAAAGCTCCTCAAAATGTGTGGTTTGGCAACTTACAGTCTTGGCCGCAACACTCCAATCCGTCTTGGTAACGGGAGCTTTACGCAGCAAGACTATGGCACGAAGAAAAGCCAACAAAATAAACACAATGGACGGCAGTAGGGTGAGAATAGTCTCTTGGAAGAGGAGCGTAAAGTCAAACTGTGAGCGGCAGCCCCGGATCGCGGGCCCAAACGCCTGATCGGCGGAGGCGGGGCAGGCGCGTGCCAACTGGCGATGCTTGATGGAGAAGATGTTCTCCGTCGCAAGCTGCGAGACGTAAAAAACGACGGACGCCATTGTCACTCACATGAACACAACGAAAACCCAGCGTTGTCTTATCCTGCTAGTGACACTTTGAGATGGGGAAGGGAGAGACGGAGAGAGAGAGCCAGAGTAGATGAGTGGAATGCGGATGCAATGGGCCAACCGACTGAAAGACAAAGCGAAAGAGGCAGATAACAACGGGACGCAAACCGTCAGTCACTCTTGACAGGGCGCCAGCACAAAAGGACAAACTTCACCTACCGCCTTACCGGGTTTAGTTCTAACCTTACACTGGGCGACCGCCCGTTCCAACTGCGCTAAGCAGCACCTATTCCTGCCGAAAGGTGAGCTGACCTGTAATCTCACGGCGATGGACTAGTACACGGGTACAGTCTCCCACAAAAAGTTAGTTATCAAACGCGACGCGTCTTGTAGGCTACAAAGCTTCTCCTAGCCACCTGCCTTTTTATAATAGCTATGATAAATATTAAGTACGCCTAAAAAAAGTGCTCCCGGGAGGTAGAGTAAATCTTCTCCGTATAAACGTACATGAAGCTCTTGCCGATAAAGAGAATGTACGATATGGAATGTAGATCAGAGTGGCAGTACGCAGCCTTGCGATTGACGAATCGTATTTAGCTTTGTTTTCGTGAACTACTTCCTCGCAGGATTTTGCGACAAAGAATTCCCGCGATCCTGAAAGAAAAAGTCTTTCCATTCGGAACTGCCCCAAACTGGCCATCTTTTTCCGACGCCGTAAAGCGGACTGGGGTTTACCAATCGAGGAAATCGCCTCGTTTGGCCTCGATTACATCTTCACTTTTGCTCGGCATGTCCGAGAGACACGATACAAAATGCTGCAGAATAGACATTTTTGGTATAGAGAGGTCAAAACATACGGGAAGCCTTTCGAGCACCGTTCTCATGGGCTTTCTCCAATCACAGGCAGCGCGGGTTTCCTGAGATGCGCCGAGTCGTCGAATGCGCCGTTTTCCACACTGGAGCGCTGCATGCGCCCGATGCGGGCCATCGGTCTTGTCTTCTGGGACTCGAGCAGAATCACCGCCCATCCCCTCCGGGGCGCGGTGTCGGCGGCCAGCGAACGATGCTTCTGGCGGCGGTATGAACCCTTCAGATGCAAATGGGAGAAACAGCCCAGCCACGACATCTTGGGGGCACCATTACAACTTGGACATATCAAGGCCTTGGAAAAGATGTTTGGCACATCGTAGCAATACAGCGCTCCATGATATTTTGGATAGTTGTGGCCACGGCCGAGGCTAAAGAACATCCATCCTGCTTTCTAGATTTACCACACAGGTTAAACTTCACAGCAGTGAACCGACAGCCAAGCAAGAGACTAATTCTATCGTTCTCAAACGAAAACATCAAATGCAAAACATCCATCAATTAATCAACTCGGCTGCTGTGAGCCGCCTGCTGCCGAGCCCCGCTACTGCCCCGCCATCCCGCCCCGGCGCCGGCCTCGTCACAACCGAAAAGCTCCCCAATCATCCGAAAACACCCTCCTTGACCAGACTCATTCCCTCCGTTTCCATTTCACATTTCAGCGCACCTTCCGACTCTCCACCAGCCATGTCCGCCAACCAACTGCCCCTCTCCCAAGGCACGCTCGGCCACCTGCTGCCGCCGAGCTGGAAGACGCAGGTCACGGCGTGGCTCGCCGAGGACACGCCGTCGTGCGACTACGGCGGCTTCGTCGTCGGCGAGGCCCCGCGCACCGCCACCCTCTGGGGCAAGTCCGAGGGCGTCGTGGCCGGCCGTCCCTTTTTCGACGAGGTGTTTGCGCAGTGCGGCTGCACCGTCGAGTGGCACGCCGCCGAGGGCTCCGCGCTTCAGCTCAACGACACCAGCAAGCAAAAGGTCGCGACCGTCACGGGCCCCGTCCGCGGCATCCTGCTCGGCGAGCGCGTGGCCCTCAACACGCTTGCGCGCTGCTCGGGCGTCGCGACCCGTAGCCGGCAGGTCGTCGACACGGTGCGCGCCGCCGGCTACACGGGCATACTGGCGGGCACGCGCAAGACGACGCCCGGGTTCCGCCTCGTGGAAAAGTACGGCATGCTGACGGGCGGCGCCGACGCGCACCGCATGGACCTCAGCTCCATGGTCATGCTCAAGGACAACCACGTCTGGAGCCGCGGCAGCATCACAGAGGCCGTCGTGGCCGCCCGCGCCGTCGCCGGCTTCGCCATGAAGATCGAGGTCGAGGTGCAGACCGAGGCTGAGGCCGACGAGGCGATTGCGGCGGGCGCAGACGTTGTCATGCTGGACAACTTTTCCGGCGACGGCGTCAAGGCGGCGTCGCGCAGCCTCAAGGAGCGCTGGGCTGGCAAGAAGCACTTCATGCTCGAGGTGTCGGGAGGTCTGACAAAGGATAATGTTGGCGCCTACGTATGCAATGGTATGTGCTGCTTTTCATTCCTTTCGTGCATGGGATTGGGAGCGACTTGCTGACTTTCTTTAAGACGTCGACATCATCTCGACAAGTTCTATTCACCAGGGCGTTCCGCATGTGGACTTTTCGCTCAAAATCGAGCACTAGCAGGGGGTTGGGGAAAATGTATAATACTGTTGCCGAAAATCTATTCCGAGAATCACAAACAATTCATGCTGTTTGCGAAAATGTAGATTCAATTTGATCGTGCGGCTTGTCTAACGAGGTTCATGCAGGGATCAGTCCGCATACATAGGGTATTAGTGTGAGCCATTAGTACCGTTTGTTCCTTTTGCATTGTTATTCTCACAGCATGCTACGAGTACACTGCTCTCATTCTTTTTGGTAGGTACATCCAACGCTGGGTTTGCAGTGAAGAAATCAGCCGGACGCAGATGCAGCTGGTGGATTTCAACAGGCCTGGGAGGATTAGCAACAGTATTTATTGTAGCGAGTCGATGTGTGATCAGACTTACATGACAGGCCAATCTTCGACTCTAGGGTTGTGAGTGAACCCGAATACGCTCCATACGATGGGATCGCTCGTCTGGCCAGCGGCATGTACTCCATCTACAGCAAAGGCATCGCCTCGCTTGACCATGTCGGACACACCACCCTCCTCAAAGGTGCTCTGATTTGTAAACTCACCCGCGGCCCAGAACTCGCCGTCACGATGACCAGTTACCCAGTAGTTGTGCTCGGCGAAGCGCGCACGCTGGGCGATGCGGCTGTTCGTGTCAGCCAGCAGCATCTGAGTAGCCGGCGAGATGAGCTTGTAGCCAACATTTTTGCCGGATATGGGGTTCTTCTTGGTCGAGTTTTCCAGCTTGATGGTGCGGTTGAGGCGCACCTCAGAATCGATCCATGTGGCGCGCTCCACAGGATTGCGTCGAATCTCGTAATAGTTGCCAAACGGGTTGGTCTCTGGGTTCATCTTCACAGGGTGGCTCTCCTCAACGACGATCTCAGTACGGCCGTTTTTGTCGCTGCCAAACAAGTCAATGGCAGGGTCAATGCGCACGGCAAAAATATGCTGATGATTCTGCGCCAAAATGCCTGGCGAGACAATGTTGCCGTACTTGCTGGTCTTGCCGTCTTCGATGCCAACAACGCTCACCATGCCGGTCGCGCGCGTCTCGACGGTGATGCCACCCGCCTGATCAAACTTGAAAGCAAAGATGTACTCGTAATTGGCCAGTGTTGCAATGAACTGGACGACAAACTCTCGCATGCGCGCAACTACGCCGCGCTCGGTGCGAAAGTTGGTGTGTTTCCACAAAACGCCGCCGTCTTGTTCGTGAAGGCAAGCGACAGACTCCAGCTTGGTTGGCGTTCCGTCAGCGGCAGAGAAACAGGCGTCTACATAATGGATGGCTCCAAGACAGTCGCAGCCAAGCTTGAGACTGTTGGCGGCACGACCGATGCCTCCGTCACCAAAGTCAAAGGCCTGCTTTCGGTGAAATGGTGCGCGGGGGTCACCGTATGGGACTGTCAGTTCGCTGTAGCTCAGACGGTAAAGAACAGACCGGTTGTCATAGCAAATGTCATGGAGAACTGGTCCCTCGCGGGGGCTAATGGAAAGACGAAAGCGCCATTTTTGCCATTCGATGAGGTTGTCTGAGTGGATTTTGAACGAAGCACCCTCGGGCTGAACAACGTTGAGCGGCTTGAGATCGGTACGCTCTGGACCGTCAAGCAGCTCCGAGACATATTCAGCCGGGACAGACTTGGCAAAAATGTCTCTTGACTCTTGAGGGGCAGCGGAGGGCTCCATTCCGTCTTCGGAGCCGCCTGTCGGCAGCCGGTCAATGCGGATAATCTCCTTGGTCGACCAATCCATGACTGGGATCAGTGGGATGGGGTAGGCATAGTGATTGGTGTCCGGGTTTCTCTTGCGTGCATCGCGAATAAAGACGAGGCCTTGCATGATCTTGGGGATGCCATCGTCCTCATCTGGGCCGCCATATGGCCAGGGGTCAATGACATACTCGAAGCCCTCTGGAATCGTGTACTCTTTAAGGGCTTCCTTGACTTTCTCCGACTTCATGCAGTATCCCTCAAAGAGCTCGAATTCGTTGCTGGTCAAGGCTCAGCCGCAGGTCTACATTGTCACCGACTGCTCTACTTACACGTTGAAGTGCGGGAAGCCATTGTTACCTCGTGGGATTTCAACGTTGGATACAACCTGGCCAGTTACAGTGTTGACGGCAGCACGGTGGAAGATCTGAGCCTTTCCTGTAAGCACGTCGTATTCAACACGGGCAGTTCTGGTGGGTCGCGGAGTGGCGTCCGTCAGACGGCCCGTATGTTCGGCGTCGAGAAATGGTAGCAGTTCTGCCTTGGCGGGCTCTTGGAGGTAGATGGCGCGGAAAAAGAGTGTCTGGTCGGGCCCATGGGTTTTAATGATGGCATTTCGGGCGTTGGTAAATTCGCGCTCGGATAGCTCGGCCAGAGGATGCGGCGCATTGACTGCAGGGGTGGCCATCTCGAAGTCTTTTTTAACGTTACAGCGCACAGCCCGTTATGGTGTGGAAGCGTGTCGTTTCAAGAAGCTTAGCCGCCTTTCATGGACGAGACCGGCTGATTAGTGCTGGTATTGTGAGAAGGGTATGAGAAATTTCTTGAGACAGTCCCGTGATGCCTCTGGAAGGTAGAAGGCGCGCAAAGTAGATATAAAGAAGAACGACATGACTGCCCCTCCCCATCGATATCGGCTTAGGCTCGGCGGCCAATAGTGCCGCCGAACTGTTTTGCGGAAGAGAAGGTCGGCAGCACATCCTGCAGCTGCAGGTGGACCAGGACATGCTACGGTGTCCAGAACAGGCTATGAAATGAGAAGAGTACTCCGCATCACGCATTGGAGAAGATGCAGACACTATGGGATGAAAACCTCGGTACCGGTGCAACTTTTGTGAGCATGGGTCCCCGCGGAGCCCGTGTAGCCTCTGATGCCACTGATGCCACTTGATAAGTTTGGTGGCGATGGCGCTTGCAAAGCATTTTGATTTGATCGAATCACTGATGTACAAAGTTTTGAAAGTTGTGGCACTTTGAAACCATGCACGGCTATAACCAGGGCATGAGCAATATGCAGTAAAGACGCCTTCTCGCCGCGAGGGTGCCAGTTACTAAACAGCAATTAGCATGCTAGCACCGGGGTATGAATCCAGACTGAGCCTAATCATGGCAAGACAGCAGGAAAGAGCCATGGCTTTCCAAGTCTCTATGCACCGCCATTCCCCAGCACCAGATTCTCAGAGCATCAAAGCACTATGTATAGTTGAACGAGAAGATTCCAACTTTTCAGTTGTAGGTGGCGGTCGCCTGGTTGCCGGACTGTGGAGCTTTTTACAGCCAATATAGAGCGATTGCGATGGGGGACGTTCAGAACCAAGGTAAGTCGGATATCACCCACTAAATAAGTTAGTTACAGATAGTTGACCATGGAGGGGCGCAAGTCTTGTCGAGCTGTATTACACGCCACGCACTGTGCGCCCTGCATGATCGTTTTTGTTGCCATCCGTTCGAGAAGTAAAGTTAAAATTCCCCTTGCCGGCTGTGCTCAGACGTGTGTTAGATGAAACAAAGGCAATCGAGCGGCAGCAGTGGGGGACGGCCCAAGACTGGAGTACTGTGAGACATGATGAGGCCCGCTGCATACCACGCCACGGCGTCAGAAGCCGATTTTAAGAATAGCATCAAACAGATGACGACAGGGCAAAGTACAAAAATGTCAAGCACAAGTCACTTGCCCTTTTTGGGCTGCAACCTTGGCGTCTGTTCTGGGGGAACAGCACATTAGTGGGAGACTGACCAGATTCGCCTGTGTGCGCCAAGCATGTGTAAGCGTGGCTGTCAGTGGTTCCAGGTGCGCACGCGCTTCGATATCGAGATTGCAGGGACAATTACGCAGACGCTGAAAAATGCGTGCGCGCTCGTGCACTTTGTCGAGATGATTTGGTGGGTTGTGATGAAGCCTTACGCCTGTGCGGCGTTGACGACCTTGATCTGGGGAAAGAAAGGGGTTCTTGAACAAAAGCCCCATCAGCAGTAACGCGCACGTAGGATATCTGTCAGTGGAATAATTGCGTTTTTTTAATGTACCAAGAAGGAAAGATCACGCCTCGCGCGGCGGCCACTACGTAGTCGGAAGCGGCAAGGCTAACGAGATCCCACACTAGCAGTCGCCGGCGCAACAAGGTCAACCTTTGTTGTCGTGTTGAGGCTCGTTAGTAGTTGAAATAATGACAATCAACACTGGTAAGCGTACTTGGTGTCCGTACTGTCCTTGTCTTTTAGCGGCGTGGCCATTTGGCTCTTGGACGTCCCTGGAGGGTCAAGCTGCGGACAGGCTGGCTCGTGGGAACCAATGGCGAGAGAGTGCTAGGACATGCCGTGATGCTAGCTAGCGCACCAGGCCCGTCTTGACCGGATGGAAGCATTCCATTGATGAGGCGTGATAGGGGAAATGAAGGTCATCTCGGCTGACGGACTGGAATTGCACATGGCGGTTGTTTTGGATAGCGGTCGGGTGCCGATCCATGGGCGCACAGTTTGCCTGTCGTGCCTGTCTGTGGTCGGCCCCTGTTTGTATAGTAAGATGGAAACGACTTGACCGACTCGCCGCGCACAATAGGGATCGCCACTATGTGTGCATGCGTTTGAGTTTCGAGGCAGAGAGAGGGTAAGAGGCACCGAGGCTAGGCGAAAAGAGAAAGGCGCGCTGAGGTTTGCGTACGGGTAATAAAGGACGCAAATACGAAACAAGAAGAAACGAGTGTCGATGGCAGGGCGATCCTGCGAGCCACAGCATTATCCGGGACGGCGACTGGCCAGGCAAAGCAGGTGCTCCGTTCAGGGTGCTCATCAGTGTCTATCAGTGCCTATCAGTGCCCACTGAGAGCCACCCGACGGCTGCCAGGTGCTCATGTGTTCGCCAGCTGCGAGCCATCTGCTGCCAGCTGCGAGCGCAAAACGAGCAAACGGAAACGAGCTTCAGGGGGGGAGCAGGCGATGCGATCCACCATCTGTCCACTGTCGGCTCACCGTCACCCACTGCCACCCACTGGGACCCTGGCCCCGGGCCACTCACCAACCTCTGCCTCACTGCCCGTTCAACCATTACCAACTTTAGCACATTCCCCCCGGCCGCCATACGTCACAGCCAAAGGCAGCCGCGCCCGCCAGATCCGTTGCTCTGGCCCCCTATTTTTTTCCTTCCCAACGCTAGCTCGCCAGCCGCCGTATCGCATCCACATTATTAAAATACCACCTTTACCTACCTACGCCGTTCCAGTCTCGCATCCTATTCTCGCTCCATTTTCCCCTTCGTCCCTATTTCTGTCTTCGCTTCTTCTATGCTCGTCTGGGCTTGCGCATAATCCCTCAGGAGCATGACTCTTTCGCTCCTCAAATTTTCTTCTATTTTTGCCCCCCTTTACTACAGTCTCTATCTATCTGTTACAGACCTTACCCGCAACGACGCCTCGAACTGAAACGAAGCACCGTCGTCGTCATCACCCCACCACCACTCCCGTTCTTTAGTCGGCAATTGTTTCTCGACCTCAATCTGTCTTGCGTGGCTCCAGTTGGTTCTGCGCTGCAACTCTTCTGCGGCTTCAACTGTACCCATGCTTTTATAGTAACATTAGCAACCCGAGTACTTTCCAGAACGCGCGACCTGGGATTCGCCGCCTCTGGCCAGACGACACGTAACTCCATATACGGCCGGCTCCAAACCACCCACGACTCTCTTGTTGACCATATAATACTACCGACGAAATGCTGAATCTACGTCGGGCTCTTATTGCGGCGGCATTTCTGCTGACTGTCTTCTTCCTCGTGTCCCAGTCGCACCGAGCGTCGGCCTCGTCAAGCACCTTTGCTACTGGACAAGCGGCCACGACCGCGACGGGCTCGAGCGACTCTTTGACTGGCCCTGTCACGCAGCCAGGCAGTCGTGTAGCCGCCCAGAAGCCATTGGTTGACATGTCGCGCATGTCAACCACGGACAAGCTCTCTTATACTTATCCCTACGACATCGAGAGGAAATTTCCTGCCTACATCTGGCAAACCTGGAAGTACACACCTGCTGATGGCGAGTTCGATTTTCGCGATCAAGAGGCTTCGTGGACCGTTCTGCACCCCGGTTTTGTTCACGAAGTCATTACCGATTCTGTTGCTCTTAGCCTACTGCGTATGCTATATGCATCGGTTCCCGAAGTTCTCGAGGCGTACGAGGCCCTCCCTCAACCGGTCCTCAAGGCAGACTTCTTTCGTTACCTCATCCTCTTTGCCCGTGGTGGCATCTACTCCGACATAGATACCTTTGCCCTCCAGAGCGCCGACGTTTGGATCCCCAAAGCCATTTCCCGCGAGAGCGTCGGAATGGTGATTGGCATTGAGGCTGATCCGGATCGTGAGGACTGGGCCGATTGGTACAGCCGCCGCATTCAATTCTGCCAGTGGACCATCCAGAGCAAGCCCGGTCATCCTATTCTTCGCGATACCATTGCGCGCATTACAAATGCTACTCTTGGTCTCAAGGCCAATGGCAAGCTGAGCAGCATGCGCGGCAGTGAAGGCGTTGTCGACTTGACTGGCCCTGCTATTTGGACCGACACCATCATGGACTATTTCAATGACGCTCGCTTCTTTGACATGGCTGCGACCCCCGGCAAAATTGATTTCCACAACTTTACTGGCATGGAAGTCAGCAAGCGCGTTGGCGATGTCGTCGTGCTTCCGATTACCGGCTTCTCACCTGGTGTCCAGCAGATGGGCGCCAAGGATTACGACGACCCACAGGCGTTTGTTAAGCATGATTTTGAGGGTAAGCTTCAAGCATGGATATCGATAGAACACAGCTAACCAAATTGCAGGATCTTGGAAACCGGAAGAACAGCGACATATCGGCGAGACACAGGACTCATAGCATGGGTCCGTCTCGGCCGCTTGATCCCTTCACTGGTCGCCACAAAATTGCATCTCAAATCTTGCTTTATGCGATGTATTTGATACCCGGCGTTATTTTTCTTTCCTTTCGATCATTATATACTTCCAATCACACAACTATACGAATGGGACTGGTTCCCACAGTTATTTCGATGCCCGTCTTGTCTGTCCTCCAAAGACACTTGCCAATCGCTGGGGCGTGTTTGCGTTCTCGTTTTGTTATGATGGCCGTTTTGATGGCCACATCTGCTGGAGAATACGCAAAAAGAAGGGGGGCTAGACCAAGTGAAATACTGCGCTGCACTCGAGGTGGAAGAGATATGCCGCGTGCCATTATCTTTTTGGACTCTTCGTTCAAGGGTCTGTTCCATTTTGTAAAATATTGTCATAGAATCGATGCTGGCGTTTGTGCATTGAGTATCCGTATTGGCGGATGCTTTTTTGGTGCCCAATGAAAATACCAATTACTAGACTGACAAGAATATGCGCTTTGCATGACTCGATTATCGGCCATATAAAATCCTTCGACAGCCGCAGCCGGATCGTGCAGCCTTGCGCGACAGGCTGCCTGCCTCGTCAGTGGCGCCGTTGATGCTGCGAGCCGGGTCTCGGGCCTCGCTTCGGCGTGATGAATGCCACAATGCACTGGCCCCACTCCTAGCTCGCCTTACAAGCTCAACTCGGCTCCTCAGCCTTGCTTCATATCTTGGGGTGCTGCTGTCCGCAACACACGCTCAATTGCATTGCATCCGCCGACGTGTGTGCACACGGCATGGCAGCATTCATTCTGGAAAATGGCAGACTCTGGAGTGACCCCCAAGCGATTGCCCTGCGACCCAAGAAGAGGTCGCGCAAGTGGGCACCAAAGAAGCGGACGGGCTGTTTGACGTGCAGGTGAGTGGCTCTTTTCTCTGTCTGAGAATACGGCCATGGCAAAAAGGAACTCGTGTCTGACAGTCGAGTATCTCAGGCAACGCCGTGTGAAGTGCGATGAGGGTAAGCCTTCTTGCCGCCGGTGAGTAAAGGACTTCTCGAGCAAGACACGAAGCTGCACAAGCTCACAATTACTCCGCAGCTGTGCTATTGCTTCTAGAGAATGCACTGGTGCTGGCTATGGGGTTTCAATACCACCTGGCGCAACTCATCAAGAATCGAACACCGGTGTTCTCGTTCCACAGCGCCGCACAGGGCTGCTGCACCAGCCTGACGTCACAATCAGCCCGTCCGGCGTCAAGACCAACGAGCAAGAGAGGATGCATTTTCACTTTCTACGCCAGGTTGCCGCAGCCAGCATGGCCGGCGTGTTTGACCAAAAGTTTTGCTCGCGCGACATGCTGCAGGCGACGAGCTTCCACCCAATCGTCTGGCACGCGTCCTGCGCGCTCGCCGCCATGTACCAACGCGAAACTCTGCTGGCCGGCAGCGGCGACGTGAGTGGCCGGGGCAAGACGGCGGTCCAGAGGCGGGATCTGCGCAGCTTCGCGCTGGAGCAGTACAACCAATCGATTGCGGGCGTGCTGGGCATCATGAAGTCGGCAGAGCTGTCGATCCTCGACCTGGAGGTGCTGCTGACGACGACGCTGCTGTTCACGGCCATATCCAGTCTGCAGGGGGACATGCCGGTGGCGATTCTCCACATCATCAACGGGCAACGGATCTTGCAGAGGTGGAAGAGGGGCATTGCGGACGGGCAAACAAAAAACAAGGGCGGTAAGAGTTGCTCCTCTGTTGGCCTTCTTACGCCGAGCTCCGTCGAAGCAGTCATGGGCCGCTTGGTCAGCCAGTCGTCTACTATCCGACAGACACCGTGGTCAGAAGACTATTACAAAAGCCTAGAGACCCCGATCATCTCGGAGGACGCCTTTCACTCACCAGAGGACGCTTACTATGAGTTTGAGCCTCTGAGCAAGGCGTATTTTGAGCTCGGGGAGAATAACAAGTTCATAATGAACCCTGCGAAAAAGCAGCCGACGTTCCAGGTGCGCATGGCATATCTGGCTGCCCTCGGCGAATGGACCACGAAGTTTGACGCCATGCGGCGGCAAAACGGCATCATGGACTCGCCGATCAACACAGAAGCGATCCTCGTCCTACAAGCCCGGCAGATTGCGATGGAAATAGAAGTGCAGAGAGATCCTGCGGGGCAAGAAATCACATACGACGAATTCAGCCCGCACTTTGCCAGGATCGTAGCCCTGGGCGAGCAGCTGAGAGACGATGGCCTCCGACATGGCGCCGGGCGCGTCTTTTCATTCTCGTCGTCCATGATGGACGTCTTGTTCGTGACCGCCATACGCTGTCGCGAGCACGCGTTACGCCACCGCGCGCTGGCCTTGCTGCGGCGGCAGAATGCCAGAGAAGGCCTCTGCAACAGCAGGCTCGCCTTTGCGATTGCCGCCGGCTGGGCCGAGATTGAGGAGGCTCCGGGAGCAGCCAGGCAGCGCGCCACCGCCGCTGATGAGCGGATCGCGGCGGAGGAGGGCGAGTGCGGTTGCGAGGCCGAGAGGTTTGTATGTGGTGATCATCGCGTCACAGTAGTGGGGGGCGAGTTTCGTGCAGACGACGTCGGCACCATGAGGTATTGGACGAAGCAAGCATTGGACCGCAAACTACCGGGAGAGACCCGAGAGCTAGCCTGGTGAGCTTTGGCGTTGATTTCATGAAGGAGAAGGGGGTGTATCGACAACACCACATTAGCATCCTTGCCATATAACAGCATCTATGTATGACCAGACGCAGCTTGGTCTACCTAGCGTTTGTTTCACCCATCTGGCAGCGTGTATTGTTGCTTTCCCGATCGAGGGAGGAGTCCACACGTGGCTGGGTTCGATGACAAAATTCAAAGACGATGGTGTGAGGAGACCTTTCCGAAAAACTCTCCTGGTCAAGGCATTCTGCGAAAGAAGAATTGATCGACAAGTAAATCCGCCAACATATACACAGATTGGACCGCGCTTTCTTTCTCAAATATAGACGCCATCATCAGCATTCGCCATATACCGATTCTGCTACCCCGGATTCTCGAGCCGGGCGCTAATAAGCCGGCCGGCCGTCCGATGGCCGACTAGTTGGGGTGCTCAGCACTGTCTGTCTAATCAGCTGTGAGCGATTCCGCCTCGGCCCCAGCATTTCCATCCCCCGGCCCCGTCCTTGTCTCTCAGCCACTAGCTGTCGTCTGTAGAGCGGAATACAGCGGCCCCTCAGCGCGTGCTCTCACCTTCTGGCGACCATCATCACTTCTCGCGCTCAACTTCTCCAACCCCCCGCAACGCGCGTGAGCAATTCCGGCCCAGCTTGCGAGATTTTGTCCGAGGAGGCTAGAAGCAGCTTGTCTATACTCATTCTCAGCTCATTCAAATTTTTACATCGGGGTTTTTTCCTTGCATTAGAGCCGACTTCAGCTGCACCATGCTGGCCGCCGCTTCGAGGAGAGCGCCGGCGGCAGCAGCCGGTGGTGTCGTGCGGAGAAGTGTCGTCCACGCCGCGGCGCAGCGACGATGTCTGGCCACCGAGGGATTGAGCATACGCACAGGTCCGAGTGAGGTAATTCCAAGTTCCGTCTACACTTTCGCATTGCATCTGTATTTTAGCAAATGAAAATTACCCCCTCTCACCAGACAATTGCGTTGTCGCCGCCCGGCGTCGCCCCATTCCAACCTCACAAGCTTTCGCTCCCCAATGCATCACGATAGCCTCTCACTCACCGCAAAAACACAACACCAGCCCCTCCTTATACAAAACACTCATACTCACCTTGTTTCCTCCTCACTGACACGCACGCATCTAGCCCCCGCTATACCAGGGCACTATCCCCGAGCATTTCGCCGCCACCGTCTCCCGGCACGGCGACCGCCCCGCCATCATTGCGCGCTCGCCGCCGTCGCCCTCGTCGCACGAGACGGCGCTGAGCTACTACGAGCTGGACCTGCTGTCGAACCGCCTCGCCTCATCGCTGACGTCGCTCGGCGTCGCAAAGGGCGACCGCGTGGCCGTCTCCCTCGGCAACGGCGCCGAGTTTGCCGCCCTGACCTACGCCCTCTTCAAGCTCGGCGCCGTGCTCGTGCCGCTGAACCCGAGCTTCAACGCCGCGCAGGTCGCCGCCGCGCTGCGCCACCTCTCGGTCGAGGTTCTCGTCATCGGCGCCGTCACCGACACGGCCTACCGCCCGGGCCGCGGCCGCAGCAACGAGGACCTGCTGACGCAGCTCGCCGGCGGCGACCTGCAGGGCGGCAAGATTGCGAACCCCGACGTCCCCAGCCTGGCCAAGATTCTCGTCGTCGACAACCGCGTCAGCCACCCAGGGACGGCGGCAAGTAAATTCAACCTCGACGCGTGCCGGCGCGTGCTCACGCCGTACCGCAACCTGCTCGAGGGCTCCGACCGGCCCGTCAAGCCCTCGGCGCCGCTGGCGCCCGCCGACGTCATCAACATCCAGTTCACGTCGGGCACGACGTCGACGCCCAAGGCGGCGCAGCTCACGCACGCCGGCATCCTCAACAACGGCATCCTCATCGCCGACCGCATGGGCCTCGACCCCGCGGACCGCATCGTCGTGCCGCCGCCGCTCTTTCACTGCTTCGGCTCCGTGCTCGGCTACATGGCCACGGCCACGACCGGCGCCGCCATTCTCTTCCCCAGCCCGGCATTTGACCCCGTCGCGACGCTGCGCATGTGCGTCGACCACGACGCCACAGGCCTCTACGGCGTCAGCACCATGATTGTCGCCGTCCTCGAGGCGCTCGAGTCCGGGACCGTCGTGGCCGAGCCGCCGCGGCACCTCCGCAAGGGCATCGTCGCCGGCAGCTCCGCGCCCGAGTCGCTCATGCGCAAAATCTATGACCGCATCGGCCTGCAGGACCTCGTCATCTGCTACGGCATGACCGAGACGAGCCCCGTCAGCTGCATGACGCGCCCGGCCGACTCGCTGTCGCTGCGCTGCGCCTCGGTCGGCACCCCCATGCCGCACACGTCGGTCAAGATTGTCGACCCGCTCGACCGCGCCCGCGTCGTGCCCGTCGGCGAGCGCGGCGAGCTCGCCGCCGCCGGCTACCTCGTCATGGAGGGCTACTACGGCGACGCCGAGCGCACCGCCGAGGTGCGCCGGGCCGAGGACGACGGCAACGTCTGGCTCTACTCGGGCGACGAGGCCGAGATGGACGCCGAGGGCTACGTCAGGATCACCGGCCGCATCAAGGACCTCATCATCCGCGGCGGCGAAAACATTCACCCCCTCGAGATTGAGGACTGCCTGTTCCAGCTGCCCGGCGTCAAGGAGGCGAGCGTCGTCGGCTTGCCCGACGACAAGCTCGGCGAGTGCGTCGCCGCGTTTGTCATCCCCAAGCACGAGTGGGCCGTCGACGGCGTCAACACCGCAGAGGCACAGACGACCAAGAAGCAGCAAGACAGCGGCGGCGGGGCCAAAGGAGAAAATGCACTGACGAGGGAGGCAGTCAGGGACTGGGTGCGGACGAAGCTGTCCAGCCATCTGGTGCCAAAGTACATCTTTTGGGTCGACGAGTACCCCAAGACGGCGAGCGGCAAGATTCAAAAGTTCAAGCTACAGGAACAAGCCAAGACGCTACTAGAGGGGCAATAGAAGACGCCCGGGCAGTTGCTGGAAGAGCAGTAGGGGATGACGATTTTGGGACGTCGGATACCATGTAGTAATAGCATATGAGTGACTTGAACATTTTCACACAAGCCTTTTCTTTTTCTGCTGCTCCCACATTTCAACGTCTACTTTTGTGCCAGTATAGACAGCGGCACGTGGTAACCTTGCGGGAGGCAAGCTCGTAACATAAAGTGTATAAGAATGTGTCAAATCTAAACTGTTCATAGCTCATACAGTCGAGAGCTGTTCTAGCAGGTATAATCACAGGGCAAGAATGTCTTTTTTGCCCAAGCAGAAGAGGTTCGGTAGTACGACGACGTTTACAGCAAAGGCTGAACGTAGGTATCCCGGGTCAAATAGAAAGATCAACGAGAAAGAAAGACAGGGGGCAAATTTTCAAACGCATATGCAGCTCAGGGCAGCCCGCGACTGCTCCAAGCCATGTTGAAGACATCAGGTACCCCGGCAGAGACAAAACAGGCCCAACTCCAAACACCAAGATCAAATCGTCTCGCCGCGATCCGTCGACGCCGCTTCCGCTTACTCGGGATGCTTGTCGCAGCCAATACGGCCCAAAAGCTCCTTGCGGTCGCTGTGTCCGGGAAGGCTGACGCCAGAGCTGTTAGCCTGTCGCTTGATGCCGGACCGGCGCTCCCAGCTCTTAAAATCAAGCGCCTCGACGCCAACATTTTCCTCGAGGGCCTCCTCGTAGATGAACTCCTCTTCTACCTCCTCCTCCTCTTCGTCGTCTTCGTCGTCGCTGCGCGAGTCCTCTGCGCCGTCGCCGCGCAGGACCTTCATGGCGACGCGGACAATCATGGTGAACCAGATGATGGTAATGACTTGCAGAGCGAGAAGCGGGGTGAGGAAAGCCCACTTGATGGCGTTGTTGAAGCAGACACGGCCGGTGCTGTTGTAGTACGGTTCGAGAAGGTGACCTAGACCCTTGGGAGGATCCTGAGGGCCAACGAGGTTGGCGTTGCTACCGGTGTAGCACCCGTAATTCAAGACTTCGGGAATATGTGCATATATTGACCAGCAAACCATCATATAAATGACGTGACGCGCCGCAAACCATGATACCATAAACAGGCCAAAAACGTAGTCACATGCATTGGTGAAGCCGCTGTACTTGAGACACTTGGCCGCCTGTGGTGGATTAGGCTGGATAGTCGCACATGTACGTGGTGTAGATGAACATACCGGAAGGAATAGGTCAACGACGTCCATGATGACCAAAATGAGGTGACCGACACGGGTGTGGTGGTAGCAGTAGCAAGAGGAGATGAGTATAGTTGTGATGATGTGGTGGCTGAACATTTGCCAGTGGTCCTTGCGACGGTCCTCGATGTTGATGACAATGATTTGCTGAAGCCAGAAAGCCCACTGGGCCAAGACGTAGCCCTTCATGAGGCCGTCTATCTCTCTGTTGGGCCAGTTGGTCCAAAGCTCACGCATGTTGAGCCAGTAAGGGGACTTGTAGTAGAGGTACTAGATGCGACCGGTCAGTAGTGAGGCTTGGCCGTTTTGCAGCTCTACTCACGGCGCCCATGGTCCAAAAGACACTGTAGTAGACAAAGAGCCAACCCTGCTCGGTGAAACGAGTCAAGTCCTTGCGCTTTGAGATGCCCCGAGAGCGACCGAGCGGCGCAAGCATGTACTCCATGCAGGCAGCGCGGAGGCCGGTGAAGAGGACAATGAAGAAGGTAATGAGGTAGGCATCGTCGGCGCCAATGGCGTAGTTGCCAGACTGCGGGTTGAAATAGGAGAGGTGGAAGAACTTGTTGGTGTGCGTTCGGGCCTTGGGGATAAAGGCGTGGGCGAGGAAGAGCAGGGCGAGGAGGTTGGAGGAGAGACCTAATCGGATCAAAGCACAGCGGTTAGCAAACTTTATTCCCTGCATCATTGTGTATGAAGCGATCGCCCATTCGGTCAGCGTACGGGGCAGGCGCCAGACGCGCCATTCAGGATTAGGAGCGGCGCAAAGTATAAATTCGTACCAATTTGATTCTCGACAAACCAGCGCGAGAGCTGCTTCCAGCTGCCCTCGTCCTTTCGCTTCAGTCTGCGAACGAGGACGGCGCTGGAGCCTGATGTCTGCATGTAGAGCGGCCCATTCATGTTGGGGGCGTTGGAGCCCGTCTTGATCGTTGGATAGGCCGACTTTGCGGTGGCAGGCCGATCCTCGGCCGTGGCCGTCGGTGTTTTTTCCATTGCAACAGGCAAAGAATGGATTCGGTCGGCCGCGACGAGGGAATTGAGGCTCAAGGCAGACGAGGTCGGGCGGTGTACCCAACAAAGTCTGCACGGTGGTGGTTTGAGTTTGGTGGCTACAAGGTGCGGCGGGGTGGTGATTTTTTTTTCTTTCTGCTTTGTTTCGAGATGCAGATCCCTGGATGAGCGGTAACGGAGTTGGCACTAGCAGCTGTAGAGTACAGTAATAGGTAGCCTGGTAAGAGGTCGGAGGGATGCGCCGTGAGCAAGAATGGAAAAGGATGTCGTCGAAGTGATATCTGTCAGGGTCGAGGAAAACAGGGACACGGCGAGATTCGTGTAACGCGGATAGCAGCGGCGAGATTGCTTGCGCAGAGAGCTCAGGAGAAGTGTCTGAGCGCCACTTCAACAAAAAAAAAAAGCTGCAGCGGGAGGAGGATGAGAAGGGCTTTGCCAGGTGCGGATTGCAAGGCCACGGCAAACAAAGTCGCAGCAAACAATACTGAGGAGAAAGGGACAATGGAACAAACGCAATTGCCTGGCAGAGATTTCGTTTACCTCGAACCAGCAGGGCGTTGAACAGAGGCAAGGTAGAGGCGAAGAGGAGGAGATGGAGGAAGACAGATGGCAGGTGGAGGAGGGTTAGCGGTGGGGGATGGGTATTGGTATAGCAGAGCTGCGACTGGATCAGTACCTTGTAGAAGGATGCTCGAGCACCACCCACTTTGGTTGGTGGCCGGCAGCTAAATTAATACTTGGCTCCAAGTATTACTGCGGCGCGAAGAGGGCAGAGAGTGACATGCAAAGTGGTTCAATATCGATCGTCCTGGCAAATAGGCAAGGTAGGTAGGTATTTGCCAGTAGTTAGTTGCGACTTGTGGGAGGTGGGGTTGCATTGGCTGGCCGGCTGCTGTTGCTGGCCTCGCCGCTGGCAGTTTCTTGTCTTGTCTTGGATACTTGACTATATTCAATCCTACTAGCATCGTTCCAAAGTCCATTCTCTTCCAGAATTCCCTGCTAAAGTGGTTTCTTCAATCGGAGGCGGTGCTACCATGCATCCATCCACGCCATCCACTGGAGCAGCTTCTGTTGCAGTCGTGGACCCCTGATGCCCTTGGGGGGATGATTTTGCTTGGACGGCACCACGGGCCACGGCCAGCTGCTCTGCTCCCCTCTTCGTTTTAGCGCTGCCCTCAGTGGACTTTGGGGCTCTCGGGGCGCTCCTTAGTGGAGGACCGCCATACGATTTTCGGTGGGCTCGCGGCCTCGACCAAGTTGCAGATTTGCCAACCACAAGCGAGCAAAGGCAAGAGGACGACGACAAAGACGCAATGGGAGCCCCTCTTCCTTCCCCTTTCCCCAGCCCTGGCCTCTTTTTCAAGCTTTCATGGCTGCCATGTACATGGACGGCTCCACCATCTGCGCATATCTTTTCTTTTATTCTGTATTCGCTTCAGCGATCCGCGCCAGCGAAAGAGTGAGAGAGAGCGGTGAGTCTCCCCCTTCGCTGCACATCACACCCAGCCAACCAACCACCGGCGCACCACGGGTTTCAGCACGCACTTCTTCACCCAGCTGTCCTTTTTTTTTCCTCTCCAGCCGTGCTGATCCAGCGGCGTGTCTTCTCCATCGGCCCCATTTAATAGCGCCCTGCCGAGCCCAGATGTGAGGTGTCTGTATGAGATGACGAGACGAATTGCCCGTCCGTCGTCTCGCCCGTCCTCATCGCAGCCAACGATGGCTGTCGTCTTACCACGACGCCAGGGTATGGAACACTTGATAAAGAGCTTGGACCAAGTGTTGCCGCGGCTTCTCCCCAACAGAGTACCGGTAGGCTCTCCGTTGGTAGCTTCCCCGCCAACTTAATCTCGCTGCCGTCTCCCAATCTGGGCCGTGTTTCCCCCACGTTGCGCACACTTTGCATGTTTGCATACACGTTCAAGCACATCCTCGACAGCTCTGACGGCGCCATGGTCCCCTGAATGACAAGAACAAGAAATCAGGCTCCCACTCTCGGTAAAGCTACCCGTCCGCCGCACTAGGCCCGTTCTGTCCCGCTAGCGATCTGTCGAGAAGAACACCATCACTGCACAGTGATCCACTGGTACGACTCATCCTAGGACCACGGAAACGTCAAACGACAAAATAGTTGGGATCCCTGTATGCCGCTGTCTGGAACCCGCCAAGTTATTTGAGATATTCGACTGCCCTACGGAGGACAGTCCAGCGCATCCATATGCGCTGCTGGTATCTTTTTGCATCTAGGGATCTCGTCCCCATTAGCTCAACATTGGCCTACGACGTATGGCCTGTGCAAGCAATGGCGAGATTGGCCGCATCTCCTATTTAACTAAAAACGATGATTGTCGCTGCTCATGCACTCACCGTCTTCTTACCACTGCAGATTTAGTGAGAAAAAAAATCTCGCTTCACTCTATCTTCTTCTTTTTTTTTTTTTTTGAAAAAAAAAATAAAGATGGGATTTGTCGTGCATGTCTCAGGCAGCAGAGGCAATTCTGTTACGCGCGCTCTGCATACTGTAAGATACATCATACATGCAACACGGACGCTATCCGATCACAATATTGCTGCATGACAGCACATCCTGAAATCACCATTCCATGCAATGATGTCGTCAAATACATTTTATCACAGGCGGCTCGTAAGCGTTGCGTAACTCCTCCCCTTGCCCCATATACAGTCCGCTTTCAGCTGCTTGAGAGAGTCGTCATGCCGTCTACGTCTCGCAAATAATTATTTCCTCGCAGAACTCGCACACAGACGAACTTGGACGTTGGACTTGTCAATGTGATGGCCTCTCCTTTATTTTCTGCTTCCTTGAAAAGTGTTTCTCGCGAAGCGCTGCTCGCGACTCCGCCTTTTGGAGTTAAAGGCTTTTTTACCATGTCCTCTTGCCTGAGTCGTTTGATTTTGCCGAATTTGCGCAATTTCACGGCTGACATTCTTCAGTTCCTTACCTCAAGAGATTGTGCTGTTCCACGATGTGTATAAATGGGCACAAGCTGGGTTCGGCAGCTGCTCGCCAACTTACAATGTTCCCACCTCTACCTACCTAGTCATGCGCCACAGTAGCACGGGATCTCCAAGTCCCTCCCAAAGCCGCACTTGCGTGGACGCCACACCTCTCCCTCCAGCCTTATTCAGCAGGCCGCCCGCCGCAAGTGTGGTTGTCACAGCTTCGCCACTTTAGCCAGAGGGCATCCATCACATCTCTCTTCCCCCATCCGCCGATATACCCAAGGATAGCCTGGATACTTTCTTTCTTTTCCCCTTTATCCATCGCCAGCCATGAGCTCCACGACAAAGTACCAGCCCGCGCCGCAGGACGAGCCCGACGACTACACCAACGCGCCGCCCGCCTACGGCTCCTCGTCCACCACCACCAACAATGCCACGGGCTCGGCCGCCGCCGCGGGCCTCGAGGCGCAGGGCCTCTTTGCCCATGCGCGCAGCAGCGAGGATAACCTTCCCGATGACTTCAAGGTGAGCAAGCTAACCCTCTCGGACAACAAGATGCGCTCTCCTGCTGACACGTCTACAGTTTGGCGGTTCCGTCGCCGAAGCCACCGTCGATATCCGAAACCAATTCGTCCGCAAGGTCTACACCATCCTTACCGTGCAGCTGCTCATGACGGCCGGCGTCAGCTCCCTCAGCTTCTTCAGCACATCGTACAAGTCCTGGATCCAGGCTCACCCAGGCGTCGTCTGGATCTCCGTACGTCCTCTCCATATTTCCCCCTCCCCCGCCGTCCTCTTCTCGCCAAGACCTTCCCGCTAACCATTCACCAACGTCCAGCTCATCGGCTCCATGATCTTCCTCGGCCTCACCTACTGGAAGCGCAAGTCCTACCCGACCAACCTCCTCTTCCTCTCGCTCTTCACCCTCGCCGAGGCCTACACCATCTCCGTCATCGTCTCATTTTACCGCACCAGCATCGTCCTCAACGCCGTCGTCCTCACCGGCGGCATCTTCATCGCCCTCACCCTCTTCGCCTGCCAGACAAAGTACGACTTCACCTCCTGGATGCCCTACCTGTTTGGCGCCCTCTGGGGCCTGCTGCTCTTCGGCTTCATGTCCATGTTCTTCCCCTACGGCTCCACCGGCGAGCTGCTCTACGGCGGCGCCGCCGCCCTCATCTTCAGCGCCTACGTCCTCGTCGACACGCAGATGGTCCTCCGCAAGCACCACGTCGAGGAGGAGATCGCCGCCGCCATCAGCCTATACCTTGATATTATCAACCTGTTCCTCGCCATCCTGCGCATCCTCAACTCGCAGTCTAACAACTAAGTGCGCTCTGCTGGATGATTACACTCGCGCATGGAGTTTCAGCAAAGGGAGGATGCTGCTCTAATGACGATGGACTTTTACTGTATGTTTTTCGGCGTTCTGCTTTCTCTGTTCCCTCTCGAGAGCTTGTTTGCTTTTTTCCGCGCTTTCTCTTTCCCTAGCCACCGTCGTCTCAACTACCAGTATTGGCAACCCGTACCTACAAGACTGCACTGTATACTTCAGTGCAGACCAGACCTACGTAGAGAAATCACAATTATATCTGTCCTAGCTACAATGAAGTCCTGCTCAAGTATATCGGATATTTGCATTAAGTGCACTAAAAACACTAAGAAAAATAAATTAAAAGGCCACTTAGGCAAGGGCCGACATGGACGGGTATACACGCATGAATATCTGGGCCAGTCACTTTCCGCGACTACAAATATCTGTTACCCTTCGCACATTGCCAGCCCGGCCAAGCCCAATGCCACTTTTCACTGTCACGGAGCCAATTTGCCCCCATTCCTCCTCGCGCCTGTATGTTGCTCTTTTGACCATTCAGGCTACCACCGACGCTCCGTGCGCAAAGTTGAGGTCATGGCCTCCAACGTCGTCGCATTCATAGACAGCTTTTTGTAACACATTCGGAGAAAAGACTTCAATTCAAGCTTTGACGCAGCAGGTTCATGCCGGTCTGCTCAATTTCTGTTTCCCAATCAAAGAACAGAAGAACACAACGCCCTAGGCTTAAGCATAAACAGATCAAGATCCCCACGTGGTATATACACTCCGCATGTGGATTGCTTTACTCTTCTTGCTTGCCATTCTCAGCCAGGCTGTTGAGATTGGCCTGGGAAGAAGCCTCGCGCTGCATGCGGGCCTCGATCTCGCGAAGCTGCGACTCGCGGGCCAGGAGCTCCTGGCGCTTCTCGTTGATCTCGCGCTGGACCTTGAGCTCGATCTCGCGCAGTTTCTCCTCCTCGCGGCGGAGCTGCTCCTCCTTGAGACGGACAGACTGGGAGGCCAAGTCCTCGGGATTCATGGAGCTGTCGACACTGCAGATAGAGTTAGCTTCATATGATCCAAGCACGGTTTTCGTTTGAGACTCACCCAGTGGCACCATCAACGCTCTTCGAGAGCTTCTCGGTACGGTAGTTCTCGTAAAGGAAGTCGTGGGTGATCTCCTTGAGGTCGGCAAGATGGCTGTGCAGCAGAGCAGAGCGGATAGCGAGGAAATCGGAGTGGCGAGGGTTGTCAACCTCGACAACACCCCAGGGGTACTGACGAGCGCGAACCTTTCTACCGCCGATCTCAACAACGTCCTCGGAACCGACAATAGCGAAAGGCATGAGGCCGCGGAGCTCGGCATTCTCCTCAACGGTGTCCTCATCATCCTCATCGACATCGTAGGGGAAGTTGTAAACAGGGATTCTGTAGTGCTCGATATCCTCCATGACGAGCTTCTTGGATTCAGCAAGCTCCTGGGGGGTGAGAGAGTCGGCGCGTCCGATGACGGGAATAACGTTGACACGGGGGGCAAGGCGCTTCATCAGCTCAATATCGAGTTCACGGAGGCTACTTCAAGTTAGAGACTCCACGTCCGCTGAGATAACAGTAAGCTTACCCGTGACCGGTGGGAGTGATAAAGTAGAGCATGGCATGCACACGGTTGTCTCTGAATCGCGGGTTACGCTTGATTCGAGACTCCTCAGCCAAAATATCGTCATATTGTCTCTCGAGGTAGCCGACAATTTCGGAAAAGCTACTGAGCGTTAGCTGCTGGCTCTATAGTGCGTGGGTTGCTTTCGGGTCGTTTCTTGCCTGGCCTCGTTGTCAATCTGGTCACCGAATCCGGGGGTGTCGACAATGGTCAAGGAGATGCGGGTGCCCTCCTCGTCGAGTTCTAGTTCTAGGCACGTATTAGAAATGTGGCAATATGAGCTGGGCCTATTCAGGTCGTATCGTACCGACTGTGACGGGCTTGATCTTGACACTGTCTTCGACGTGGGCATCGTGGGCGTCATCTGCATCCTTGTGCTGGAGAACGTCCTGGCCGCAAAGGGTGTTGACAAAGGTAGTACGACCTAGGGCGCAATGTTAGCAGTGTCGAGGCGGGGCAGAGACAGATCAATGGTCATTGTCCAGTTCAATGGCTGCCCGGGGGTGTTGGCACGTACCAGTTCCGGAAGCACCGCAAACCATCAGGCAGAACTGAATACCCTTCTTGACATTCTTCTTTCGGCGGATCATCTGTAGCGGGGTGGGGTGGTCAGCTCTGTTTGATGCCGTTGTAGCTCGCGATGCATCGAGCCGACAGCTCTCAAATTGCAATCAAGAAGCAAACTGCCATCCCGCGCAGCCCGCAATACCATCGGGGCTCGACCTTCGCGGGCCGACGAAGTGGGCGTTGACAAGAGAGACGGTACGTACAGCAGCGGACGACATCTTGACAAACGGTTCTTAGCCCCTGAGGCTTCTGGTAGTCGCGAATCGACTGGTGGTGGTAAAATATAGGCTAGAGGCAAAGCGAGAACGAGAAGAATTCGCCTTGCTGAGAACCCAACGTGCGATGTCGAGAAGAAATGCTCGAGCTGTTGTTGTCACGACGAGGAAGGGGAGGAAACCGTTGGCGGAATGATGAATTGAGGAAGGGCTCAAGGGGATGGACAGAGAGCGGTGCGTGCTGGCTGCTAAAAGGGGAGAAGGTCGTGGGCGGGCAGAAAGATGAGAGGCTAGGCTGGTTGGCTAGAGCAAATCCCACGCCCGGACCACACAGCGTTAGTGCGACTGCTGGCGACAGCTGTGAGCTCTGGTAGTTGCAGCGGGCACCGCTGGCAAGGCCATCCCAGGGGACATTTTGGTGGGAAACAGCGGCGCCAGTCAAGTTCACTGATCAGGGGCCACCCACTCGCCATTCAAGTCCCGCGCTGTGCTTGGTTGCTTGCTGGTGGCTGCTTGGTTGACCGCCCCTGCCACCGCCCCCCAATCGTGTCCCCTCTCGTCCCCTGCAGCCCACCGTTTTCCCCGGGGAGTGGGTTCCAGGACAGGGGACTTTGGCTGTCTTGTCCAGTACCTGATCTTTTGCGGCTCCTCTCATGAGAGAAATAGGTACCGCTGCCCCGTGCGCGGAACTTGGTCAAATATTTATCGACGCCAACCCCGAACTAGACTACCTGTGAACATCCATTTACCCTTGGCCCATCACGTTTTCAGTCTTCCATTTCCACGCCCAAACAAACGTTGCTTTGTCGCTGGTCTTATTCCTCGGGCAAAAGCAACGAGTTGTCGCCAATTTCGCCCCGAGTCATCGCTTCACAGCCATTTGAGATCGCCCAATTGCCATACTTATATGCGGCAACCTACGGGGATGCATGGCGAAAACGACGAGGAATAAAAGAGCATCGCAAACCCCTAGACTCCAAACTTGTACATCAGCTCCGAGAGTATCTATCCATCATACATCCAACTAGGAGCCATTGGTATGACCCAGAGGGTCAGGAGGTAGGTTGGCTTGCAAAAGCAAAACTGATGCACACGCTGTAATGAAAAGAAGTCGCTGCACACTCGAAAGATGAATGTTTCACCAGGGGCAAAATCACCGAGCGCTTCTGTCTTGAAAGTTTCGATTGAACCAACTCCAGAATGCTCTATAGTCTACGGATATGCGCACCTCCAACTCCAACACAGATTCTACCTTGCGTCCATGCTCTGCTCGCTTCATGCTACCGGCCTCGTCCCAGCCTTTCGTCCTCGTCTCGGGTCAGGTCATACGCCGGTCGAAACTTGGTGCACTCGGCGTCCACGGCCAGCTTTGGGTTCGGTTTCGTGTTACTCGTGCCTCCGAGCGATGTGTATCCAAGGTTATACAGATTGCAGTATGGAACCTCCAATTGGCGTAGAAACTGTAACTCTTGTTAGAATCTCTTTGCTCTCTGTCGCACCCCTGCCCCCCCTTGGCTGTCAACCTACAATCCAGATATCCACGTAATGCCAATCAATCATGGGATTCACCCGCATAAACTGCGGCCAGCCCGCGTCCGTCGGGCTAAAGTGCTCCAGGTGCTCGCTGTACGGATCGGTTCGCCGGGTGCCCATGAAGATGGCCTTGACCGCCGGCGTCTCGGCCAGGTACGCGTCCAGCGCGGGCCGCATGGCCATTGTGTACTGCTTCAGGTCCAGGTGGTACTGCTCCGTCGACTGCGCGACAAACTCGCCCATCTCGGGGAATGGGTCGGGCGGCGCAATGTACATGGCCTGGATCCGGGGCACGCTGTCGTCCGGCGGCGACGGGGGCGCGGATGTCTTGTTGGCCGTCGTCAGCGTCGGCAGGCACGCCAGCAGAAGCACCAGCAGGCAGAGGCAGTCCTTTCCGCCATTATAAGAGAGCGACAGCTCCTCGAACCTAATCCCGCCCCAAAGAATCCAGTGTCAGCCCGAGTTTCATGCTGCCCGTCTACCCCCCTTGGCTGGCGGCGCGGGGTTGGCCGAACAAGGCTGGGCCAGAGTAGACCTACTTGTAACGCTTCAGCGCCTCCTCCACGACCTGCAGCGATATGCGTGTCTGCTCCTGTGTTTGCCTAATCGTCTCGTCCGCCGCAGGAGTGTCGAGAAAGGCCAGGACTTTGCGCCGCAGCTCGGCGCATACGTCCGGCAGTGTCGGTGCGCCGCCGTTCGCGGCCTTGGCGGCGTGCGCTGCGCCGTTTGTCTGTACGCTCGGCATGTTCTGTGTCATTCCCTGAGATAGATTGCTGTGCCAAGTATGAATGCGGACTAGAAATGCAGCGTTGTATCGAGTGTCGAAGATGGGATGCTCTGGTCAAAGTTTGCTTGTCCTAGTCCGCCCTGTCATCCCCAAGTCCGGAATTTGGGGTCCGGGCTGATGCGCATGTCCCCCGCCGAGCTTGTGAATGCTGCCTTTTCCCACTTCCGTTACGGCTAGAGTGGCTACTGCGCCACTTAATTGTCGGCGGGCCTCGGCAATGTATGAACTAGCAATGACTCGTTTCCGCATAGAGAAGTTTGGAAGGGCATTATGAGAGAAGCAGATATCATTAAAATAGAAGCGCGATGCAGCTGCCGAGATTGTGTAGTTCACAGTAATTGGACATTTTGGTTAATTTCAGCCAAGTATGCGGAGCGCCATTTCAGCCACAAGCATCATGTTCTACAGCAAGGGAATGTGGTTTAACGTCTCTCATCAAATTCCACTAGCTCATATTAGCTAGTTTAAAAGAGATCATATTCGACGGGATCATTGGCTTCATGCTTCTCTTCCGCCGATGGAAGCTGAAGCCTTTCTTAAAATCCCGAATGCTTCTCCAACGGATATGTCCCCATGCCTAGGGCCTCCCAATCCCACAATGCTGCGAAATCATCGAGCTGCACCGGCTGATCTAGCTCCTGCTCTTCAAGCGCAAATGCAAAGTCGTCACCAAGGATCGCTGCTTGCTCAGCAACCGCCCTCTCATCATGAGTACTCACAGGCCAGGGCGACAGTGACTCGTCAATGGTGCCAAGGTTTGCCCCGTGGTCGTCGACCGAAGAAGTCCCCACCGCGGCGCCGTCAGTAGATCCTTGCCAGCCATCTGACATGCTCGCTGGCGTGGATTCATCTCTGCTCATGTTTTCTGGTGATGTTTCCGAGCCAGTTTCTTCGGCCAATCCCGGACTTGGGGCGGTCGATCTTGGTGATAATACCTTGCTGGCAGCAGTCTTTTGTCTCTTTTGTACGTTGCGGGACGCATTGGGGCGCTGCAATTTCGCCACAACCTGAGAGGCAGTGTCGAGAGCGAACTTTGCTATGGAAGACGTGTGAGCTATTCGAGCAAACAAAGACACGGCATTGTCAAGTTCCTCGTAGAGCTCATCTTCTTTGGTCATCGTGTTCTCCACGTCTTTCATGATGCACGTGCACAATAAAACAACCGTGTCAAAGGCTGAACTTGTCATGAAATGATAACCGCCGCCATGCCGATCAACGTGCTCAGCCCACAAAACGGCGACTCTGATATTCTTCACACAATACCTTATACCATCTGCGCAAATGCCTCGCTCCTCTTCTGACAAAGCAGAGGTAAACCCCTTGAGCATCACCGGTCGAATAGAAGCAAGGAGGAGGAAATATGCCATCGTGTACAGATAGTATCGGTTGAAGATGATCCACGGGTTTGTCGCATCTTTGGATGTGTCTGGATTGTCAAACGCATAGACCTGGGGGAAAGCTTTGGCCCAAATCTCCACCGTGGCTTGGTATTGGCGTATCTGACTCGGTTCCAGATTATTACTGTTCGGATACGTGGCAGCCAATTGTGAGATGAGCTGTGACTGTATCTTCATATGTAGCATTGGTGATGGTGAAAAGGCTTCCATGGTGAGAGCTGGGAGCACAATTTCAACAGTAGACCAGTTGACAATGGTGGCGCGGGCCAATCCAGCGGATATTTGCCTATTGTATGATCAGAGCATGTACAGAATTGAGAGATTGACCAGCAACGACTCACCAGTCCAAGATTTGGATGATGCACCACAAGCGACGCCGCATTTCGCGTTCAAATGAAGGAAGTTCGTGGAACGCCTTGTCCTTCTCTCGTACTGCAGCAGATCTGTATTAGTGAATGAATTCTTGGAATATCCAAGAGAGGCTTTGCACTCACCAAGTATCTGGCATTCTCGAGCGGCAGCGCTTAGTGCATGCCATGCTTCTGGGTATTTGGCCTGCGATATATACCAATATGATGAATGAAGCATGCTCTGGCAGCTGTGCAAATGGCTGTATCCAGGTGGCACCACGCTGCCCAATTCCCGGGCAAGATTGTGATATTTTTCTGACAACGGCTCTGTATTCTCGCCCAAGTCGCGTTGAATGACCGCTCTGAGCGATTCGTCGGCATGCTGGATGGAGCAAGCGCAAACGGTAAACAGCAGCGCAGTAAACTGGAGCGCCACTGGTCTCTTTTCTTGTACTCTGGTCCACCAACTCTGGTACCCGTCAAAGAATGCGGCTGGGTATATGATGTAAAACTGATTATTGACATTGTTGAAGAAGATCCGAAGGAGCGAGTCTGCAATCGGCAGTTAGGCGCGCACCAGTAGCCACAAAAGAGAGCGATATACTGACCAACCCAGTGTCGTTTCGGGAATTCCTTCAATGCACGCCCAAGCACGGCGCATGAAGCCTCGTCTGTCCAGTATTGGTTATCCTCTGGCGCATCTTTCTGTCTTGGTAGTTAGTCTCTGTATCATTGCCATGGGGGACCGTGGCATGCCTTGTCCTCGAGGCCGAGGCCTGCCAGCATCTCGGCTGTGCTGTAACCCAAGCTTCCGGGCTGGAAATCAGCAGTGGGAGGGACAATCTTCGTGTCAGCCTCGTCTGGACTGGCCTGGCGCTTGCGATTCTCTGACGTTGTCGATGCCTCCGCCGGCGCATGCGAGGCGGGTAGGGCGAAGCGACACTTGTCTGCCACCTTGCGCTTCACGCAGTGGTTGCACGGCCATTCTCAATTGCACTGCACAGAGCGGCATTAGCATCATGGTGCCGACCGCCCGGCGTGCCTGGCCAATGCGTAAGAGCCCGATGGCCATGGCAGCGCGGGGTCGCGAGGTTTGGCGCGCCATACCTTTTGCTTCCTGCGTACGCACTCGCTACAGGACAAGCGGCTCCGCGCGGCTCTCGAGGGGTTGCTTTCCATCATAACGGCGCGAATACCTGCATGGCGTGTAGATAGCAGGAGAAAGAGGAGTTGGAGGATCTGTCAGCCTTGTCTACCACATTGTTGGGACAGTGCGGCAAACAAAAGTTGGGCGATTACCAGGGCCGTCCGAGGGTTAAAATCAGCAATCATCTGTAGGGCAACTAGTCGGTCAGCCTATGGGCCAGCTACGAAGCAGTCATCCACGTACGAGGAACCTGGCTTTATTCCTGATTGTCAAAACTGGCAATGAAACAGTGCTGACCGGACTCGGCACAAAGGCCACAGCTGGTCCCAGGCACCAGGTCACCAATGCAGCGTCACCGTCAAGTGACGATCGCCTACTTAGTGTGACACTAAAGTTATGCCAGTGTCAACATGCAGGTGCGCTATGGTACTACTAATTGTGCATCTCCTGCGAGTTGAAGGAATCAGAACAGATGATTGTCCGGCTCGCGTTGTGAGCGACAAGAGATGGGGCCATGAACTGAGCTTGAAACATTCGGAGAATATTAGTTATGATGTAATGTACTTCATGGGAGGTATCTAGAATGGGCAATGTAAAGGATGCAGGGCACTGAGTCCCGAGACCCTGGGGTGCTGCCGCTAGACCGGAATGGCCTCGTTTCGTGGCCGAGCCCAGTTTGCCAGTATCGCCGGCTTGTTGTTGGTGATTTGGGGGCTCCAATGCTGCGTGGCTGTCCGGCCGCCTGCCCGCCCCATAAATGCCCTCCGCCGTCCATTGTTCAGCGGCTGAGCTACCCAGGTTTCAGCGGGGCATCCAGCCGGACAAGGGCAGCTGACAGCACCTGGCCGCGGCCTTTCCAGGCCGTAAACCCTCGCTGCAGCTGTAGACAGTGCCGTGTTTTAGCGCGTTCGGCTGACCCGCCCAGCGCCACCGCATGCAAACACCACAAGCACCACCAGCGCCGACATTCAGCAGCAACGTCACTGTCCATCTCAAACCAACGCCGCGCCGCCTATTGCACCTCACGATTTACTTCTCCGTCCTGGCTCTTTCTTTGGTCCATCTTTCCTCCGCTTTTGTCGAGAGCCTCATCTTCAACGGCTAGCGGCTTCGCTACTCCCGTCAAGTTATCCCTTTGTTTACCGCACCACTGCTCGTTTGAGACGGACTGAGCACAGCCATCATGGCCAGCTGATGCCGAGACTGCCCACCATAAGCTATCTTCAACTGTCGTATTCGAGCATAATAGCATTCGCAGTCTATCACGATGAACGTGCGACCGCCCATAGAGTCATCAAGCCCTACGGCGGTGTTGTCGGTCTCTTTCAACAACGATGCCAGCTGCTTCGCAGTCGGCCTTGAATCAGGCATCTGCAGTAAGTCCCAGTCGAGCCAGTGCCCGCCGACTACAACTCTTACTAACACCTGTAGTATTTCACACAAAGTCATGTCTATTGAAGGCGTCAAGAGGCATGTATGGACTCTTTTCATAGTCTCGAGTTGCAAACTGATTTTTTTTGGCCTAGATTTCAATGCCGGTATTGGCTTGGTTCGCATGATGGGCATGACCAACTATCTTGCGCTTGTTGGTGGCGGGCGCTCTCCAAAATTCGCCATGAATAAAGTTTGTCATATTCATCCGAACCGTGACATTGGTTCTACTTGGTGCTAACGTTTCGCACAGGCGATAATATGGGATGATATGAAAGGAAAGCCGGCCTTGGAGATTGCCGCCCTCAGCTCCGTCCGAGGCGTCCAGCTTGGTCGCGAACGCATCGCCGTGGTACTCCAGAGCAGTGTGCGCGTGTATTCGTTCGCCAAACCCCCGAGTCTGCTGCATGTATATGAGACGTCAGACAACCTCTCGGGGCTGTGCTGCATGTCCGAGAAGAGACTCGCCTTTCCCGGCCGAACCGCTGGCCAGATTCAGCTCGTCGAGCTTGCCACCGGCAACGTCAGCATTATTCCAGCCCACAGCTCCGCCCTCAAAGCGATCCAGCTCAGCCCAGACGGTGAACTTCTCGCCAGCGCCAGTGAGACGGGCACCCTGATCCGGGTCTACTCGACCAGCAACTGCGCAAAGATTGCCGAGCTGCGTCGCGGCATTGACCCTGCGACCATTTACTCCCTGGCTTTCTCCCCCTCCGGAGACTACCTTGCCTGCACCTCTGACAAGTCTACCCTCCACGTTTTCGACATCCCCCACCCGCGACGCACGGCACCACATCGCAGTCAACAGCTCGGTGGCGGGAGCGAGTCGGATCCGGGCAAATGGGGCATCCTAGGCAGGATTCCGCTTATGCCGCGCGTCTTCTCAGACGTCTACTCTTTTGCCTCTGCGCCCTTTGAGGCGGGTGACGAGGGCATGATCGGCGGCATACCCTTTTCCGAGGCGACGACGTTGGGGACGACAAAACTTTGCAAGGGCGTTATTGGCTGGACGAGCAACGACAGCCTCGTTGTCATCGGTGCAGGGCAAGATGCCCGATGGGAGAAGTTTGCCATTACTGAGGCAGAGGATGGCAAGCGATATTGCACGAGAGAAGGTTGGAAACGATACCTTGGAAATACGTAATCAAGTACATATTTGTAACGAGTCTAGGCGGCTGACAATCAGACCTTTTTTTGGCACTGGCGCATTGTTATTACTATGTTGGGTATTCGCAGTACGTCTCTTTAATCTTCGTTTCGTTTCGGAGAGCGGCTGCGGCTTCTTCGCCTATGGCCTGTATCTGGTTCGTGATCTCTGGTCTTGAAACTCCTGTGCCGGCGTTCGTCGTCTCGTTGTCGTTCGCGCCGTCCCCTGTCCCTATCTCGGTCTCTTTCTTTCTCATCCTCGCCATGGCGCCGGGATCTGTGCTCTTTTGAGTCGTCGTCATGCCGTCTGTTCCTATGGCGGTCGCCGTCGCCGTCGCCGTCGCGTCGTCTGTCACCCCGGTGGTCGCTGCGATGGTCACTTCTGTGGCGATGGCGGCGCTCAGAGTCAACGTGGTCATGCCGAGATCGTCTCTTATCATCTGCGTCATGCCTAGACCTATGAGATCTGTGCGAGCGATGCTTGGGTTTCGACTCTTTCTTGTCTGCTCTTTCCCGCGCTTCCTCCACCTCTTTTTTCTTCTCCTCTATCAGAAACGCCTTCATCGGGTCATCGTCATCGTGATCGTGTATCAGTTTCGCCAAATCGCGTTCTTCTTGCAGCATGGGCCGTCGCGGTGCTTCGTCCTGGTCACTCTCGTCATCGGAGAGCGGCTTGCCCTCTTTGCGCTGGAGATCCTCCCATCCAACCTTGAACTCGTCTTGGTCTTCGTCATCGCGCATCGAGTATCTCGCATGATCCACGCGCACCAGACGCCCTCCGACTTCTGCGCCGCCGAGATTGTCCACAGCAAGATCGGTGCTCTTCTGGTTTTCGTACTTGAGCCACCCAAAGCCCTTGGACTTGCCCGTTTCCTTGTCGCGCACGAGCTTGAGGAATACGGGCTCGCCGAATTGTGAGAATATGGTAATTATATCGCCTTCGGAGAGCTCGTACGGCAGGCCACCGAAGTAGATGTATGCCGTATCCCGGTAATCGGTATGCCACGAGGCTTCCGGTGAGCTTTGCGCGCCTGATTAGTCTTGCATTTGCGGACATATTGTGGATACTAATGATGATAGAACTTACATCCCATTCTCAATCTCCCTTTTATTCAGCGCCTGAATTGCTCGTATTTGATTCATTTTGTTATGCCTCAGCCTGTCGACAGTGTTTTTTTAGGTCCAAGTTTGCCGCAGTCAAAGCAGCCCACTTTTCGATCAAGCTCGCTGCAGCTTGGAGTCACTCCATAAGGTACTGACTGGTACGACGCAGGTGCATGCTCGCTAATAAAATAGTTGCTGGAGCGCGTCACATCCTGGCACTGGCGCGGGTCAATTTCCGGTCCGAGCTAACGAAAGCTCCTTAGAGTCCAGCACCGACAAATCGTATTCCCCATTACGACGAGCAGAATCACAGTTGGGCGATTTGAACTTTGTCTTGGGTCTGTCGAGCCGCGAGTTTGTTACGAGGCCGACAGCTGCGGCGATCCGTTTAAAGCAGACCCGGGCCAAGATGCGAGGCTCGTCGCCATAAAGGACCCCTGACAAGTATACAGCTCTACGATACAAACACAACCCGCCAATTTACGCGTTTTCAACTCTTCATTTCAGCAACGACTTTGCCCGACGTACTGCTTTCCATTTTCAAGACGAAAGCATCCGAAACCTTCTATAGCAGCAGTATGGCGTCGAAAACCGAGCGGGCGTCCACCTACAACACTGGGTCTGGTGACCTCGATGCTCGCAACGGCGAGCCAAAGAGGAACCTGTGGACATCGATGCTTGAATCAGTTGCGAGCGGCAAGCGCCTGCCGGAGAAGAATCTCCTGATATTGGGTAGGCAGCCTTCCTAGACACTGCTCTCTATCTCGGCAAGCTAACGAAGGCGCAGGTGGCAGCACGGACGCGCAACGAGAGTTTCTTGAATCGCTATCGGCGGACGAGGAGGGCCGCAACTCGGAGCGGCGAAAGACGCCTCCAGTCGCCAACAATTTTGCGCTGGGTTACACGTATTACGATGTGCTGGACACGGATCAAGACGGTTAGAGGACCTGCCCATTTGCCCACAAACAGGTACCGTCGCTGATACTTATTAGATACCCTCGCTCGTGTGTCACTTTACCTCCTTTCGCAACCCTCGGGCGAATTTGCTTCGCTAGTCTCGCCACTTCTTACGCCGGAAACGATACCAAATACAGCCTTGGTGATACTGCTGGACTGGGCGCAGCCACATCTCTGGCTCAGACAGATCTGGAGTTGGATCCAGGTGCTGGAGGAGGTCATGGGTCACACATCTCCCGAGGCGCGCAGCGAGATGGAAGAGACAATGTCTTCCTGGAGAGAGCGCGGCCGGGGCGGCAGCTCAACAAACCTGGACGGTACTCCATCGGCGACGGCGGCTGACAGCGACGGCTCTTTGCCTCTGGGGCCCGGAGAATGGTCTGAGCCCCTAGGGTTACCTCTATGTGTTGTCTGTCAAAACGTCAGTTGCATTTGTTTTGCACGTTTTCTGCACTTTGCTAACTCCCACGCAGGCCCAGAAAATCGATTTTCTCGAAAGAAATCAAGGCTGGAAAGAGCCCGATTTCGACACGGTTCTCCAGTACTTGAGGACCGTGCTGCTGCGCCGTATGTTTAATTGTCAATCAGCGTCCGGAGAAAAGCTAACTCGTCTGCAGATGGTGGCTCACTTATTTACACAAGCCAAAACACTCCATCTCAACTACCATCACTCATTCATTCTACTCTTGGCATCACATCCCTGCTCAAGCGCCAACCGTTGAAGCATAATGTCATCGACAGAGACAAGATTGTCGTACCACCAAACTGGGACTCTTGGGGCAAAATTCGTGTGCTTGGTGGCAACTTTGACACAGAAGTGGCCTCCAAGGGCTGGTCCGAGGACATCAAACTGCCGCTTGGCTCGACTCTGCAGAGTCTAGAAGCGCTGGAGCAGGCCAGAGCTGACGCTTCTGAGACTGGCAAGTACGTGCAAGAAGACAGCGCCATTGCGCGCTATGAGGACTGGTGCCGTGATCCCAATAGCGGTGGCATGGCCGTTGTCGAAAGTGCCATGGGCGGTGGCACCGCAGTAGGTGTCGACAGCGAGGATACGCAAGAGTTCCTGGAGAGGCAACTCAAGATCCTCGAGGCCTTCAAATCCAAACTTCCGGAAAAGGCACCCGATAACAACACCTCGACCGTCTCTCGACGTGGCGACTTTGCCGACGAGAAGACAGTGAGCGAGCATATCGGCCCCGTGCAATTCAACATGGGCGGCATCCAGGTCGACGCCGACGATATGCTGCAAAAGCTCAAGGTGAGCAGTCATTCTGATTGCAGGCTATCTTGGTACAAGATTCGACGACTAATATGAGCTACAGGATCGCAACGCCAATAATGCGTCGGACGACGAAGACGCCGTCGAGGAAGAAGAGGTGCCTGCTCCCAACATCACCAAGGAATACGACAATGAGCAGCTGCACGACTTTTTCAGCGGCCTCATGAACCGGACCGGCGGCGCAGCCGAGTCGCCACGTTGAATACTGTGACACGAAACCATCACGCCAGAATAAAAGGAATACAAGTCGTCGCAACATGGCAACGCAAGAAAATTTTGGGAGCAGAAAGTTACGCAACAGTCCGGTTGAAAAGGCCCCAATGTTGAGGTCTAGTGAGCTGCGTCTCTGTAGATTAGATACCCTTGATGTGAATAATATATTTCTTTCCCCAAGTCATTCCGGTTCTATTTGACGTATATAAGAATAGGCGGTCTTTGTTTGGAACGTTTTTGTATTTATTTGTTTCTACTACGACAAAGCAAATGTTTAATCAAAAATCACCTCGTCCCCTTTCCTCAGCCACAGCGCCGTGCTCCTCCTTCAAATACAGACAATCTACCAAAGGTATATAAAACATTTCAAGCACCGAAACCAAGAGAAACATGACAGATCAAGGAAAAAGAGTGCCAGCAAATTAGAGGCTCGCCCAAACGTCGACAGCCTTCTTTTGCTCGTTTCCTTTCTTTTTTTCTTGTATTCCCTCCAAATCAAGTCCCTCTATGCCTTTTCTCTCGTCGCCTTGTACTTGGCCTCCTCGCTGCGGACCCGAGGCGCGCCGAGGCGCGCCGTGACCACACCGCCCAGCAGGCCTGGGAAGAGCCACGGGTGCTGCAGCATCTCGGCCTCAAACGCGTTGATGCTGCTGCGGGCCATGCCGGCAAACGTTTCGTCGTCGAACAGCTGAGCGAGCCTGTACAAGTTGGCGACGGAGACGGCGTTTGTCGAGGGCAGTGACGTGTCCATGCCGTCCTTTAATCGCAGAATGGCAGTGGTCGAGTTGGCCGTGGTCGTGAAAAAGCCGCCTACGGGATCGTAAAAGTGCGAAGATTGTGCCTCTGTTTACATTGAATTAGCGTCTTTGATCAGGATTTTTGCAGCCTTGGGAATGCACTTACTCTGCAGAGCATCGGCAAATTCGAGCAAATGCTCGTCGCCGCTGGCGCAAAAGAGATCCAACAGGCCTTGGATAACATAGGCATAGTCATCGGCGAATCCTTCAGTATCCCTGGCACCCGTCCAGGTTCGGTACAGAATCTTTGCCTGCGCGTCCCAGAGGTTCTTTTGCAGAAACAGGGCGATGCTGCTTGCCACAGAAGCGCACTTGGTACTGACTTCGGGATTTATTGTCTTCAGCGCTTCCGCCGTCTTGGCAAGCGCAGATAGCGCCAACCCGTTCCATCCAGCGACAGCCTTGTCGTCAACCTCTGGGCGCACGCGCTCGCCTTCTCTTCTTGCTTTGAGTTCTTTCTGGGCAGTGCGAACAGACTGTTTAACTTCTTCAATGGTAATGTTGAATTGCTTGCTCAGTTCTTCGGGGCTCTTTGCAACTCGCAGAATGTTCTGGTTCATAAAGTCGTCGTTCGGATCATGTTGCTCATCGACATTACCGCCCTCGAGAATACCCCAGTGAGCTGCGACTACTTGGCTGGCACCCTTCTCGGCAGCTTCAATGACGCTGTCGAATTCTCTCCTGGTCCAGAGATAGAAAGCGCCTTCTTTCATTTCTCTGTCGCCATTACGAACAAATGAGTCCGCCGCTTCGCTAGATGCAAGTAACCCGTCTGCTCGCAGAATCGGGGCAGATGTTAAATAAGCCGCAAGTTCCAGGACAATGTCGTAGAACTCGCTCGTCGCTTGTCCGCCAGCACGGCGCCATGCAGTAAGATAGAGAGGAAGGAGCTGCGCATTGTCTACCACCAGCTTTTCGAAATTGGGTATCGTCCAGTCCGGGGTGACCGAGCAGCGAGCAAACCCGGTGGCTCCGACATGGTCATGCAGTGCTCCATCTCGAATCTTGCGTAATGTATCAACTGCCATGTCCACGGCGTGAGTACACTCAGCGTCGCCCACAATGTCCTGAACAGCGCCGGGCGAATCACCAAGTCCAAGGAGAAATTGCAACTTCGGTGGGGTTAAGAACTTGGGAGCCAGTCCGAATCCTCCGTACACGGGGTCGAAGGTGCCCGCAATATGGGTATACGCTTCCTCTACCTGGTCCAGATCAAGTTCACTCGATACTGCGGCGGTTTTGTCGGCACCTTGTGAAGGCTCGATGGGAGCTGGCGCCGCCCAACCTGAAGGCGCAAATGTTTGCGTTTGCGCAATGGGTCTTGTTCCCAAAGTGCCTTCGGCCGCAAATTCTCTCAACTGAGCCAAAACTTCAGTGGCCTCCTTGCGGCATCTTGCCTCTTGCTCCTTCCAAATATCGCGAACCTTCTTGACAATTGTTAAAAAGTCCAGAGCATCTTCGGCATTCTCTTCGTGCACCCGGCGTGCAGCATTTGGCCCAGGCCAATACGTGCCGCCAAAAATCGGCTCCAGCTCTGGTGTGACGAAGACGTTGAGCGGCCAGCCTCCGACGCTGTTAACAGCTTGTACATAATTCATGTAGATTGTATCTAGATCGGGACGAGATTCTCTGTCAACGAGGACCGGGATGAAAGCATCGTTGAGTACGGCGGCGCATTCGGCATTTGCGAAGGACTCGATCGACATGAGGCGGCAGTCTGAAGCCGACAATCAGCGGCTAATCGACGAGACGTCGAACTTCTATACTCACAGTGGCAGGCTTTGTATCCGATATGCAGAAACAGCAGCTTGCCTTCGCTCTTTGCACGTTCCACGGTTTCTTCGTTCAGCGGCTGCCATGCGACAGGGCTTGCCTCAAAGCTGCGAACAAAGGGATTCGCACTTTCACCAGCGCGGTTAGTCAAAGGAGAATCGGATTCCGTGGCCTTGGTGGCTGTAGGATCCTCTCCTATGCGCAGCGATTTCAAGGCCGCAGCGGATGCTGTCAGCTCCGAGAGAACCATGTTGCCGGGTGTTGGGCTCGGCCGTCGATATGGAGGGGCAGTTGTCGGACTATGGTGTCACTGTCTCTGCGTGCTGAAGATCTTAATGTTATGGAGAAAAGTCGAATCAGTAAAGGGTTGCGCCTCTTTTTTCAGACTCAGCGCGCGGTTGCCAGAACGTTTCTCTCGGTACAAGCGTTGGCGCAAGTCAACGACGGAACAGTTGGGAAGCCATGGAATAATTGGAGCCTCCCCGCCGCGAGATGCCGCTCTGCCCGCTTGCAGCTGCGGGCGCATCGCGGGGCAGTTGGTCTCTACCTATGTAAGGGTCGTGATTATGTAAGCATGGAGAGCTGCTACCCTGTACAAGAATGACATAAATGTGCAGAACTTGGAAGCCAAACTGATAGATACTCTTATACATGGAGACAGCGTTTTTGGCCATCTTCTCTATATCTTCCCTTTTGTGGCCGTCTCAAACATGGTAAACGTCTGACGCCGGCGAACTCTACACACTACGTAATCTGTCTTGGTTCAAAACTTTGAATGTATAAACTCGAGATATCTCGAACTATGCTGTCATTCACTGTCTGTATTTAATCGAGAATATAAATTTCCTTCTCATCTATACGACCTCAACAGGGCTACTTGTTGTAGTTATTATCTACGTTGTCGCTAACGCCACCTGCGGCCTGGAGGTGGGCCCGGCCTGGCAGTGACATACCTTTATCGATACTCATCTTCAACTTGCGTCGTCACAGCTGCACCCGCTACTTGCATTCTTCATCACCATCACTATTAGTCCATCATGGGTGAACCCAAATACACAATCTACGTGCGAGTTCCTATACCGCGCGGAGACTTTGTAGATCCGCCGCAGGTGAGCCGCTTCCTCGATAGCTGTCTAGATTGCGTACCTGACCATATCCTAGGTCGATTGGGACACCGAAAAGGATGAAGTGCTGTGGCGCATCCTGTCTGACGCTGCACAAAAAGAGATAGACTGTCTGTCTGTCAGTACTCCATGTAATACGGTCCAATTTTGCTAACGTATTATCAGGGAATGACATGTAGGGCTTCCTCAAACTGCCTACCGGTCTCACGGCAAAACACTAACCCAACTCAGCGCAGCCAGATTTGACGTTACGGTCGACTTTCTTCTCAAGCAGGTTGCATACCTCACGGAAAGACATGCCTCACAAGTCAGAGCTCAGGTGCGGAAAGCAACTGCAGCGGCCAAGGGCTCTGCCGCGCCGTCGCCAGTCCCTGTCGCCGAGTCTTCCACCACCGCAGAACGACGACCCCAACCCGGGCAATCCATCGGCCGCGATTCCCCGATGCCACGAAACGATACCACACGAATGATACGCCCCGCTATATCGCGTGACGGTTCTGGCAATACAATTTCTCGTGATGTTGCTGGCTCCTCTCCACGCCCTGAAAGTAGGCAGCTGCCCTCACGTCCTTCAGTGGAAACCATTGGTCGCCGCCGTCTGTCGTCTTTGCCTATCACGGCACCTGTTTCGAGACGAGCTGCATCCCAAGATGCGAATAGAGACGAAGTGACCTCTCCGGGCCCCGCAGATTCTACGTCAGGAGAGTCGTCCGAGGATGAGTCCAGCCCGGCACAATCACGGATTATCAGACGACCCCCTCGATATCAAGACAACGACGCCTCATATCAGGTTGACGACGATGGGGACGACGAATCCGAGCCCGCATTTCAACCATACAAGTCTTCCGCGGACCAGAATTCAGCCTCAGATCTTGCCTCCACGCTGCGAGGAGATAGTCGGGCATCAACTAAGCGAGGCAACAAACACCTCGCACGCGAGCGTATCCACCAGTCCCATACCTCAGATTCTTCTGCAGGATCTGGTGCCCCTGGTGCCGAGTCGGGCAAGCCTCGTCACCTCAAAACTTATACGTCGAACCAGAGTGCTGAACAGTCAGCTCGAAGTCCTTCCGGCAAAGGAAAGGTTTCCTCTCAAGAGGGTAGCGATGGAACGCCAAGCATGGGAAGTAGTTTTAGTGATCTTGACGGTAAGCTTTCCGCATAAAGTGACAAGATTTTGGATCTAACAGCAGTTTATAGATGCTTCCGTTACGCAGTCTGCCCTGGAAGAAGCACTGGCATCACGTATGCATGGTGCTGGCAGTCGCTTCAGCATAAGCCAGGCCTTTCGCAGCCGGTATACACCGAGCTCAAACAAATAGCGCTTCATGCGAATAGTTTCATAGTTTTAGCCTGGAGTTTTGGACATTGGCGTCTATTATTGCTATCATAGGTATCTCTTTACACGCAGCGTCGAATAGATAGCGTCGAATAGAATCCGTACTGGAGACCATATCTGAGGAGTGACTGATGGTGACACCTGCCAGCTGCCGGGTCACTGCGTAACCTGCGACGCAGCAAACGCGCACAGCAGAATTTGCAAACACATATGTTTTTCGAAACATTTCTCTTTCTCCCTCATCACATAGATCAACCGAGAATATCACAACCAAGATGTTTCGACGTAATTGGTGCGGTCTTCCTCGTGAGGTACACTTTCCCTCGGGGCTGAAGGAGCTTGGGTACGTTGGCCGGACTCTGCGCGGGACTCTGAGCGAGCCCTGATCCTTGCTAAACTCTGCACAGCTATTTTGTCAACGTCGAGGATGAAGTCCGCTCCATCGCCGATCCAGACTGTTACTTCAACTATTTCTTGAGCAAGAACTCGCGTGTAAACCATCGCCAACGGGTTCAGTTTGACAGTATGTATGCGTTTGGGAAGCGCGGATTGATAAACAAGGCAAGCTGATCTTTGTAGCCGCCGTCCAAAGCATCATACACGAACGGCTTGAAACTTTAGGCCTTCGCAAAACTCAGCTTCCTCCAGTCGAGCCTGGATCCGAATCCGCGCACGTCAACATTTTCACTTCGAACAATCTCGCAGATGCCCAGCGCATCATTGTCATTTTCGGAGAATGTACCAAGGACCTCGGTGTGGTTGCTAGTAGAATCGCCGGTGGCCCAGGGGGCATTGAAAAGGGCAGCATGGTGCGGGTGGTGAAGGCCATACAGCGCAGGGAGTCGGCAGGCATCATCCTCGCCAACATGAGCGAGTCATACTGGTCCCCAGAACACAAGCGGGCCGTTACAAGGGTGGATAGCAAGGCTCTCTCGATGCCCAGCTTGGTGCATATGGGCATCGAATATCATCCGCAAGTCAACGATATTCCAGGCTCCGAAAGCCCCTTATGTCATGCGCGGACTGTTCTGAATAGTGTTGTTGCCCAGAACGCGAACAAGAAAGCCAAGATCAGCATTGTTGCTGTAGGAGATAGCTGCGAGATCGTCACTTCTCTCCTGGACGAGGAGGAAACCTGGACAGAATGGGGCCCATCTCTTCAGGGCGCCTTGTTCTTCAGCCCTGCATTCTATCCTGATACAAAGCAGGCAGGTCTGAAGGACTTTCTTGCAATGGTGAGAATAAAGTCGCTGGATTTGGATGTTCGACTATACTAATATTTACCCCAACTAGAAATCAAGAGGGTACGTGACCTCGGAGAAGCCTCTCGGCACACCTCTGTCTGGTCCGGAGGGCAACTCGACAGAACGGATACCGCCGCTGGGCTTCCCTTGCTACTCTACTGGAGAGCAGAGGCTCGACGAGCTTTGTGTCATTAGAGCACTGGAACATGGACTGTCTTACCTCGACGAGGTGGCAAACACACTTGAATACGAAAACCCAGTCGTGGCGATTGTCGAACGTGCAATGGTCGAGGAGGCGGCAAACGCGTGGGATGCACTCTCTCCAGACCAGAAGCCGACGATCAGTGCCTTGGACGAGAATCAGTTGTATGAGGAGGTGAAGAACATTCGCAGAATGAGACATTTTGCGGAGACCGGGCATGTGCCCGACAGCGATGATGATTCTGACATGGAGGACGAGGCGGTCGGAAGCAGTCTGCCAGTGCAACTTTGGGAGGAAGCGTCCTAGGAATTCATTTGATCTGCATGCCTCGAGGAGAGGCTCGCTTTCTCGTTTAGTCGCGTTCTTGCTTGCTTGTTACAGATTTTGCTAATGGTAGAAGGTATCTCGTAAAAATACAGTCTTGTCTTTGCAATTGTCAAAGACTAAAGTAGATACAGTGCGGCGCGGTGCCCAATAATCCCCTGTTTATATCATCAGGCCTTGAACCAGTTGGTGATAAAATCTCTCGGAGGCGCCACATCCTCCATAATCTCTTTGGTGCGGCGCACCCTCTCCTGCACGACCGCTTCCTCGGCCGCCCACCTGCCCTCGGGCTCTCTCGCGCCGCTCCAAAACGAAAACAGGCCAGGACTGCTGGCGGCGCCGCTTTCCTCCTTGGCCTTTTCCTCCCTGGCGAGCCTAGCCACCATGGTGTGCCAGTTTTCAAGACCAGCGCCCAGGCACTCGCGGCAGAGCTTCTTGGTGCTCTTGGAGGCGGCGCCGACGCCAAGCGAGCGAAGCTGCTCCTCGGCGAGATCCACACCGTCTCTTGTCCACGATAGACCGTCGTTCTTGGACGAGGTGGCGTAGAGGATCTCACCGATGTAGATTTGAAGTGAGGCTTCCTGGCACCGCTCCTCCGCGCTGCGCCACGGCGCCTGCGTGCCGTCGGGTGGTGGCGACGGGTAGGCCGGAGGCTTGACGAGGTCTAGCAGTCTCTGGTACACCGGTGCGCTTCCGGGGCGGCTGCGGCTGCGCGGCTCTTGAGGCCGCTCGTCGGAGAGTTCGCGGCGGGCCTTGAGGAGCGAAATGTACATGGGCAGCGCGCCAGAAATATCACCGGTGCGAGCTTTCGAATTTGCAATCGATGTCAGGGCATCGATCAGATTGAGAGACGGGGGTCCAGACTTGTCCCTCAGGACAAATGTCTTGCTGTCGTGTGGCAGCTTGGCAGGGTCAATGCCTTTTGTGGCCTCGCTGAGAGCAAGCTGGTGCAAGCTGTGTGCCGCTTCAGCCTGGTCCTTGTATTCCATGAAGCTCGCATACTCCAAAGCCGCTTCAAGGCGTTGTCGCTCAGTGAAGCCCTTTGTAGCCAGGATCTTCATGTACCATCTGTCGGCGGTCGGGAATGCATTTACGCAGTTTTCTTCCAGAGGTGCGTGGGCCGCTCCCGGGGGGATCGGTACCGGATTAGGATTTGAGGGCCCAATCATGAATTTAGCAGGTGAGACCATGTTGCGCGTTACGTCGAGGACCCAGCCATCCACATGCTCTGCCGTCTTAGCCGCCGTCATCAAGGCCTCGAAGTAGCCCCGGCGCCACTCCTCGGATTTCGCGGTGATGTCGTAAGGGACGAATTCGATCGGATCTTCGAGCTCGGGATCAGTCACGTCGGAAAGGGGGACCAGGCCTGCACCGTCCTTCTTGGGGTCGCTCAGGCGCATCAGCGCATTGCGCACTCGTCCTAGGGAATTTGCCCATTGGATGTTGCCATTCTTGGGATTTTCGAGTTCTTTCCCATCGCGCAGGAACTTCCTCGTTATATACGTCCACTCGTGCGGAGTAGGGTGCTCGCGCTCAAGCAATTCTTCTTGCACGAAGAAGAAAATCACCAGTCCCGCGGCCAGCATGCCCCAAAGTGTAAAGGTGTATCGCGCTGCCAGCTTCACCTCATGTCTGACCCACCCGCCGCGTGTGGACGTAAAGTATCGTACTGCTGTCGGATTTGATGATGGTGAGCTCAAGAATGGGAGATTCGGGCGCGACCTTGTCGCTAGAGCTTGTGTCTGTGTCGTCAGGGACCTCGCGCATACAGCTCGTTTCGTCCAGGAGCTGGTCGACGACTTTATCGGTAGCGCAGTTCCGCCGCGTCGTCGGACCGCGAGCCTTGGGCGCAGCATCTTCACAACAAGTCACTGCCACATGCGATTACGAGAGAGTGCTGTGAGTGTTCCTCTATGAGTGCGCCTAGGTACTCTGTTTTCTGGGAGCGTTGACAGTGCCCAGCGCGGGACGATTCTCAAACGGCTGACTAAGCCCCTTTTTTTCTGCTTCATCACCAGATCGCCATCACCAGGTCAAAACTTGGACCTCAGAGGAGCTGGAGAAAATTTTTTAGTTTTTCTTTGGAAGTCGGGCTATAATGTCTAAAGAATGAGCGGATATATCTCAGGCCTCATCTCTACGCCCAGGGGGCAGCTTTTAACCACAGCTGTCCTTTCTGGAGCGGCCGTCGCAACACTCATTTTTGGATACCAAGCCCTGGAAAGAGAGGAGCGGCTCTCCGCGCTCAAGGATTCGATTCCGTCAATCAATGATGGAAAACATCACACGAGCAAGGTACGCCGAAGAATGATGGCCTTGTCCCGAAATTATGCAGTCAATCGCTTACACGAACTGCACAGCTCAACAGCTTCGGCGCCTCAAATGAAAACACGGAGGACAAGGAAGATGCCCGAAATCAGGCTCTTGCACAGCGCGCGCAGGCGGGCGATTTTGATGAGGAGCTTATCCTAGAGCAGCTCGCCCGCAATCAAGTATTCCTCACCCCAGAAGGTTTGGACAAGCTGCGCAAATCTTTTGTGGTAGTGGTTGGGTGCGGCGGTGTCGGATCTCACTGCACGGCTTCGCTTGCCAGATCAGGCGTCTCCAAATTGCGCCTCATTGATTTTGACCAAGTCACACTCTCCTCTCTCAACCGCCATTCCGTTGCTACACTAGCGGACGTGGGCACGTCAAAAGTTCACTGCTTGCAGAGACGTCTGATGGCCATTACACCATGGGTGCACTTTGATCTGCGGCAACAAAAGTTTGACGGCGATGTGGCGGCTGAGCTTCTGGGTCCTTGGCAAGACGGGCAGAAACCCGACTTCATAATTGATGCCATTGACAATATTGACACCAAGGTTGCCCTCCTCAAGCACTGCCACGACAACAAACTACCTGTCATAAGCTCCATGGGCGCCGGCTGCAAAGGCGACCCTACCAAAATAATCATTGGCGACATTGGAAACAGCACCGACGATGGCCTTTCCAGAGCCACGAGAAGGCGTCTCAAGCTCCTCGGCATTACAAAGGGCATCCCCGTCGTCTATTCCACTGAGCAGTCGGGCGAAGGCAAGGCTGAGCTGTTGCCACTCGACCAAGCCGAATTCGAAAAGGGATCCGTCGGCGATCTCGGCGTGATGCCCAACTTTCGCGTGCGCATCCTTCCCGTGTTGGGCACCATGCCCGCCATCTTTGGCATGACGGCCGCCAACCACGTCATCCTGAGCATAACCGGCTACCCCGTCGATTATGCGCCCGCCAAGGGCCGCGACAAGATGTATGACGGCATCGTCAACTACGTCCAGAGCACCGAGGAGAAGCTCGCGCGGCTCTTCGAGCCCGACCTGATCGGGCTGCGATCACCCATCACGGCCGGCGACGTGGCCTTTTTGACGGAAGAGCTGTACCGCGCCCGAAGCGTCGTCACCGGCATCCCGACCCGCCTCATGCTCATTCGCTGGCGCCGGCCGCAGGCGATCAACGTGTCCGTCATCGGCGAGGGCACCAGCGAGGAGCAAAAGTGTTCGACCATACGGCTGCGTGACCTGGTCTGCATGACCAAGGACGAGGCGGTCCGCCACGAAAAGCAAATCTTCAAGGCAGGGGTCCCGCTGGAGGACTTGTACGATGCCGAGACCATTGCCCGCGTCGAGAGCAAGATGGCGCAGGCGGCAGAGTACGAAAAGCATCGGTGGTGAAAAAAAAAAGATGGGAACATCTCGGAAAGGCAATTGCCGATGGGAGGCAGAGGGCGGTGTATCTCTCGGAGGCGCGGGACGGAATCCCCAATGCCTTGCATATCATGTACAAGAGTAAACTAGAAAAACTGCAAACGGAGGAACTAGATTCAGCTTCAGATATCCGCCACACCGATGGAGGGTCAGATCTGAGCATCTGCCTAGAGCGTAGAAATAAGAGCAACACCCCAAGACTCGAGTCCCATGTCAGTGAAGAGTCGACTGAAATCCGGCAACGGATGTCGACCGTTGACCGGTGAGGTCCCATGCTTCTTGTTACACCGCCGTGTCAGCATATTTTGCAGGGGTACCCGGTCGCATCGCAACATGCTCCATGTCTTTGGAGTTGTCTGGCACTTGCCGGACCAGACCAGCGGTTTCTGGCCCAGTATTCTACTCGCAGCTTGATAAAATAACATGGCCATGACATCGGAAGACTGCTTTCTTTTTTACATTACATGCAGGTGGCCATGCATGCGTGCGTATGTCTGTGTCTGCGTTTGTGGCTCACTGTATTACATCGTTGCCTTCTCGGCTTGGGTGGCGTGTGCCACCGCAGAGTCTCTTCTCTCGTTGTTTAGTCAGCCAATGACTGAGGAATCAACATGAAGGAGCCAAGGCATCACTGCTTACGTTCCACAGTAGTGATTCGCATGTCATGCATGATCGTTGGTTTACGCAGAAGGGTCTCGTATCGGAGAGTGTAACAGCGCCAGCAGAGCAGATGGTTAAATGGTGCGACGCGCCGCATCATCTCAGGGGGCCTATTGGCAGTATGCAGAGACCGAGTAGAGTCTATGTATTTGATACACTTCTTGTTTCCGAGTTTGCTCTGGCCGTTTTGGTAGTGCATTGTATATGCAAGCTTTTGGGTATCTTTTGGTGGCATGTTAAGCGAGGCCCTGGCAGCTGGGGATGAAGCGAGTCGCGAGCAATAGCCACAAAAAAATAGCACATCCTGTCTAACAGGTAAGGAAATGTCAGAAAGTCCTTTGCTAAGCATTCTATAACGTGCATGACTCTAATCCAGACACTGTTGCTACGTCATAACCATTCCTTAAGTGTTGGGCACGAGTGCCTTGTTAGTGTCTATCTGTCGGGCACCACTCAAGCCATGGACGTTGCAAATCAGGGCATCCTATCGTGCGATTCTACTTGCTCATTATTCTGCTCATACTCATCTGTTTAGGTTTTCTCCCGCAGTAGCGGCGAACCTCGCAATGTCAGCCGCTGCGCGCTACAGGTCACCTGCCCATCTCCTGGTTACCACAGTGCTCCTTGATCATGTAAATAGGCCTGCACGGCCAATACAAACAAGAACGGTATTTAAAGACCAGATCCGGATTTTACCAAAGTGATTGATCACTTTTCTGGCTTGCCTTTTGCCCGACATACGTGTAAATCCGTGAAAGGGTTCGTTGACTGGCTGCTCGTAGCCAGGAGGTAGTTCTGTCTGCACCCTCCAACTCTCGGCAAGGCGGCTTCGGGCAGATTTTCTCGCCTTTCGTGGTAGTTTTTATCCATTCTAGGCAGAATAATCATGCTGTCATTTGCGAACCGCGAGCTGATGCTCTGAGCGAGTGCTATTGTGGCGACGATGGCGGCCATGTGATTCTCAATGGTCTGAGGAAAGCGCCATGTTGCCTGGATCTCTCAGGCACGATGCGTTACTGCGAGCCTTACTGGAAACTGTGCATTGTCTCACAATTCTCTACCTAAACCAATAGATTGGCTACATTGCTTTTAGGCGGTTCGAGAGGCTTTTCGAGGGTGATACAATGTGTGACCCTGCTGCTGCGTGACAGGGTTTGCAAGCTCAGTTCTGTCCGGAACTCAGCCAGAGAATATAGTAAGCTGAGCGACCAGGCTTGCCGCCTGGTGCAATGGGCGACCGGGGAAGCTGCTGCGGCTGCGCATGTAAGTGGTCTCGCTGATCTATCCCGTGTGTTGCAGGGCCCGTTCCACCAATGACCGCCCAGAAGCCGTATATCGTTGGGACTAGGAGAATGCCATGTTTTGATTGGTGATGTCGAGAGTATTGTGCGACCCAATAGTTACAGAAGAAGGCAAACGGCCACGCGTCGAACAGTCGTTTCGAGATGCGTTCTCCGCGACCCTTCTCCAATGCCCGAGTAGTGCAGAGTAAGTGTACGAAGCAGGTATTGGAAGAGACTAATGAGGAACCGCATTGTCTAAATGTATGATGAGGCGGTTTGCTGCACGTCTGGTGTTGTGTACCGTCGGTACCCGGTTCCCGGAATTGGCAAGTCGAGACGACGAGAAGAAACGCACGGCAAGGTTTTGAATAGCAATGAAAACAAGACATACGTACATTTTATCCGAAGAGATCGTCAAGTTTGCTCAAGTTCAGGCCTGAGCCACAAATGTGTTAGGGTGCGCTGCCATTGTGTCATTCTACTGGCTCGCGTGGGTGACAAAAACGACGACGCTCTACATAGGACGTAGGAGTAGTGACTTGACGTTACTACTTCCTCTTGTCTTTTGCTTCCCTGTGCATAATTTCTATCTCTAGTCATCAATATCATTTTTATTGTCTTCTTTTATTCCGCCGATTTTCCTTGTTCTCACTGGCTTGCTTGGCTTTCTCAATCTCTCTTATTCCTCCAGCAGCCACCGGCGTATTTACTACACCCTCGCGGCCTTTGCTCGATTGGCGCTGAGACTGCGCTTTAGCCAAGGCCGCGGGCGTCGATACGACTCTGCCCGATATAAAGCAGCATTTAATATAGAATTTAGATACTGCAATGATTCATGTAAATTCGTTGCTAGGCAATTTGCCATTCTTGTGCCTGCTTGCAGCTGCTCGGCCAGGGTGTGTGGTGTCGCGTGTGTGGCGTAGCAGAAGGCGATATTCGCAAAAGCTGGGACCATACTCCGTGCAGCCCTTTCATTTAAAAAAAAAAAAAAAAACATTTGCTCTTGCCAATTCGCCCCTCGCCTCATCCAAGATGCGCATCAATTTGCGAGTCAGACCACATGGTCAGGTCTTATATCGACAATGGCCAGGAGGACGCACCCCTCTCCAAAATTAACAACGCGATCCTACGCAACTCTCATTGTGTATCACGGACGAAGAATGTTCTACGTGTATCTAGATTTTGTTCTTGTTCTTTACTTGTTCAGTGAATTATTCATTATGCTCCAAGACTAGTTGCAGCAGCAACTAGCTAGACTACTTTGGTTGAGGAGATGGCCGGGGTATGTGGTATGCTAGACAGTGGGAGGAAAGAGAAAACGCAACAATCAAGCCTTCTATGGACTACTGCGTATAAACCCGTTTTTGCGGATGACAACGGCCTGCACACTGGAAATACATGCGGCATGTCTGCGTGTGGGTGTGCGTCCCGCATTCGTGGTTCGCCTTGCCTTTTTTTCTATCAAGTTTTGTTGTATCCGTGTGTTGAGGGGAGAGCAATTCTGCATTTGGAACCCTCATGGTTGAGGTATAAGAAGCAGGTGTTTCCGGCCTGTGAATAGACAGAATAGGACAGCAGTCGAAATTATTTTACTTCTGTCGAGATCTTTAAACTTGTGCAAAACGTCAAAGTATTTGAATATTTCCCAAATATATTCATTCCGCAAGAAAAGTATCGGAAAGCGCTCCTCCGTGTTTCGATTGGCATCTTGGGCTTACCGTCATCGTCGTGTTCATCAGCACCCGCACTGTTGACTATTTTGTAAGTTTTGCAGGATTTTTTCCTACTCGACAATCAGAAGTTTCCCTTTGCTTTCTTGCCGTTTGTGAGCATCGCGGACAATCTCGGGTGGGCGTGAGGCCTCAAAGGTGGGAAACTTCGAGGTTGGACGGGCGCCTTTGCGAACCACTTGCGGAGCGCGTGCCAAATCATGGGCGGAAGCGCTGGAGATGCCTGAAGCCAAGAAAGCTAGCCCCAGCCGTCCGCTGCGCACGCCCCTGCCCACGCTGCCCCTGCATGCCTCGCCGATGGGCCCATCTATCCGCCCGCCTCAGCACGCTAATCAATTTTTTTTGGAGTTCAGGAGGATTGCCATCATCGTCACAATTGTTGCCAGTAAGCACAGGAAGAACGTCAAGGCGCTTCCCGAGTCCGGGCAGCATGGCCGCCTTGTGGTTCGCGCGCTTGGCTAACACAGTCTACGCTGCCAGCCTCCCTGTGGGACCGCGATCTCATCTTATAGCACGCCCCCCAAATCGGTTAGACGAGCCGTCTTCTCTACTCTGCAGCCGCAAATTGACTTGAAAAAGGTAAGTAGGTGACGAGAGGGCTGTTTCTCATCTTCCCCGTTCCAAATGTATTGATCCACAATCCATCTTTGCAACCCATCCGAGTGGTGCGCTCGCACAGCAGCGAGGTGTCTGTGTTGTTGGCCCGACTGGCCGGGCCTGTCCTGGCTCTGTGGCAGGCCAACAGGCCCGCCCTCCAGGTGTCTCTGAGCGACACACTTATCCACTGCCCTACCAGACCTAGGTACCTACCTACCTATGTAGAGACACGCCCTATACTACAGCGGCTGTGGCTGGTGTGGCTCGTTGCGTCGCCGCCGCTTCTGGCTTTTGCCTGGCTAGGCTTCAGGCTTCCCTCTATCAGCCACCACCACATCACGTCTTGAGCCCGCAAACAGAACGCACGCACACACAAACACACGACATTCTTTTCCCATCACGCTGCACAATCACAAGGCGTCTTGGAATACAAGACGCCTTTGCGCATCGCACTCAAACAGGACCCAGCCTCGTCACTTGTTTGCTTTTCAATAACACCCATTGACCGCTTCGCGCTGCAGGTACATCATCCCTCTCGTGCCTCTGCATCCCTCTCCTCCCTGCACCACCAGTCGCGAGCAGCTTCGAGTCTTCTCGCCCTTTCGCCCTCTCTCTATTAGTTCGCTCGCGCCACTTTTTTAATCAGTTGTCGTGCTTGTGTCGTCAACTTGCCGTCTGGGCGACTCTTTTGTGCCATATATTCGAAAGAATCGCGCCTTCTGCAACGGCTTGCTGCTCCTCGGCCAGCTCCATCCCACGTACGTATATACTGCTTATATCAAATTCTCAGGCCTTGCATTTTCTATCTCGATATTCTACTCTTTTCCTGTTGCAACTTCGTTCCTTCACCTTTGTCTCTTGCACGGGCCTTTTTGTCTCCTGCATGCTTGTTCGCCGCACCACTCTCCCTCTTCTGTTCTCGTATTTCGCTTCTCGTGTTGCTCTGGAATAGTGGCCGCATCATGGTCGTGTCCACCTGCAGCCTGACGCTGGCATGAAGGAATCAAGTATACAATTTGGCTCTGAATGCTGGTTGGCCGCTTGGCTGCTTGTTAGTGCCCCAGTCTGGCAGCTCATCAGGATTATTGTACTATTACTGGTGCGTTCCCACAGTGGCCATTGCCTGTCCTGCCATGGCACGAGTCGAGTAAGCTCTGCTGGGGCATACGCTCTCGTGGCGTAAAATCAGTCCTATTTACAGGCGCTGTTCCTGTCTCGCTTCTGCCTGGCTTTTCAGAGCCGCGAAAAAGGCGTCTTTGGTGCGAGGATCGGATGAATCTCTCCATTTTGACTTTCACTTGATTTCTCGTTGGGATTTTTTTTTACCCTTTTTCGTTCTCGCAGCTCACTGCCACACCGGGTTACATGACATGCTGACCCGCCTCCAGCACTACGGGGATTTTCGTTCTGCGCCGCAATAAGCACCAGTGGCCGATTGGGCTACAAGCTGATTCACCGTTGCCCGTTCCCGGCTTCGCCTCGCCTGACCTCTTGATATCGACGACAACGCATGCACTCTTGCGCGCGCAGCCGCCCGCCGCAGTCTTCTTCTCCGGCCAACCCGTGAATACGTAGGCTCGTCATCCGTCTCCGCCGAGTGGACTCGCGCCCTTGTCCCCAGTCTCTCAGCCTGTCCACTTGCGCGGCAGTTGTCGTGAAGCTGGCCATGGCTGAATTTCAACAACGCTGGGTCACTCACCTTCGCAACAACGCTCGGCAGGAGCCTTCTGGGCCTAATTACAGCTGTCCCCTCTGCGCCGAGGATATTTTGCCCGATATTGAAGCTTTTCGCGCCCATGTTCGTGCTGATGAGCACAAGCACCCGACACTCACTGGAGACGCCGACATTGTCGAGGCATTTAGAAAAATGGCCATCAACACACCCAGCCAACGGTCAGTTCCCCTCACCTCCCTGACTCTCAGGACGTGTCGCTTAAACCTCTAGATCGGAAAGTACTTCGCCCAACTCCACAGTCGCGAGGAAACAGGTAGAGGATAGGGACCACAAGACCAGTGGCAAAGGCGACCATCAGATGGCTTCTGCTCAGCGTGAGCCTTCTGTCTCTTCCAAACACAAGAAACAGCGATCGCCATCCTCGTCTCTGGCCCCGGCCTCGTCACCTCCCACCACGCCCGGTCGCTCTCATCGCCGCAGCGGTGTTGCTAGCGACTTTGATCGTGGCGATGCAGCCAAGAACGTCACTGGTCGACAGCTTTGGAATCCCCCGGATGAGCCCAAGAGTCGAGGCTCCCGCGTCAAAGCTTCGACACCGAGGCGAGCAAGGCACATCAACCGTCCTTCTTCTATGGACCAGCCCGCCGTTCCCGAAGTGCATCCAGACGACATGACTACTATCCCTGGCTTCTCATTCCTCCGGCAACCCGAGACACGACCCATCTCCAAAGAGCAGCTGGCTAAGGAAGTCACGGGTATCGAAGAGGGTCTGAGGCTAGTTGAGGCCAAGTGTATGGAACTGAGTGTCTCTCCGGAAAAGAGAATCCCGCAATCTCAAAAGCTCAGCGTGGAGCAGTATCAGAAACTGATTGGACTACATCGAACACTGCTACACGAACACCACGATTTCTTTCTCGCTTGCCAGCATCCCTCAGCCAATGCAGCGCTTCGTCGCCTTCCTGCCAGGTATAACATGCCTGCGCGCATGTGGCGCTACGGCATCCAATCATTTTTGGAGCTCCTCCGCAAAAGATTGCCCGACTCGCGGGAACACATGCTCACGTTCATATGTATCGCATATAGCACCATGACACTTTTGTATGAGACTGTGCCTGGCTTTGTGGGAACTTGGATTGAATGTCTTGGGGATCTAAGCAGATACCGTATGGCTATTGAGGACGACGATATCCGGGATCGTGAAACCTGGACCTCTGTCTCCCGAGCTTGGTATTCAAAGGCATCAGACCGATCACCAGAGGTTGGACGGCTTTATCATCATCTGGCTATTCTTGCTCGGCCCGATGCCCTTCAGCAGCTGTATTACTATAACAAGTCACTATGCGTCCCGTCCCCCTTCCCAAGCGCCTGGGACAGCATCATGTCGCTATTCAAGCCGATTCTAGGAAGGACAACCTCGCTAGATTCATCCGACGGAGAGTTCGTCAGAGTCCACGCTATCCTCTTCTCCGGACTCAAGCGCGAGGAACTAGAAGATTCTATGGCTGAATTTCATGGTACTCTGGACAGAACCATCGCAGAAAGGAACAAGGACTGGCTTCATCCAGGGTGAGTGCTGTTTTATGCTTGCTTAACTAAGCTAACATGACATGACCCAGCTACTATATGGCCATCTCGCTCATTTGCTCTCTTCTCGGTTATGGCGCAACTACCAACCCCCTTCAGCTAGCTCTCTCGGCTGGTAAAGTTGATACGCCTCCTACACCGGCCCTCGATCCAGCAGCTGCGAAGAATTTCATCGACGAGGCCACTGCCGCCAAGACATTTAAAAGCGCAAGATCATTCGCTATGCAAACATGTGACATTGTTTTCTGGCGCAAAGCAGATATTAACTGTCTGCCCTTTTTTCACACTATTATGGTCTTCTTGTATTATTTGTCTCAGCACCCCAAGGCAATGTCACTCGTTGCGGACCAGGTTCCATGGAAACGCATCGCTGACGTACTTAATGAGGCCCATCCTGCCCTAATGTCGAAACCGCGAATGGCACATGCAGAGTTTCCACGGCCGCCACGCAACGAGCCTCTGCGTCCTTTACCCGAAGATTATGGTATGCGAGGGCTCGAACTCGCAAAGAACTATTTTCCCCAAGATTGGTTTTCTAGCGAAAAGATTGAAGATGATGAGAAGATGTTTGAGCCACCCTCGCTTGGAGATGAGCGACGTCAGCGTCTTCTCTGGCTCGGACGCCGAATGTCTATTCTTGGGAACTGGATTGCGTGGGACGAAGGCGCGAGCCGTTTCACCGTCAATCCGAAGTATGACAAAGATGATGATGTACCTGGAGAGACTTGAAACCTCCGCCGCGGGCTCACTCTGCAAGCGCAGACGCAGCGACGGCGTGTGCCGAAGTCTGCCAGCAATACCACTTGCTGCACGGCGGATCTGAACTCTAGAAGCCGTCTCAAGCAGCTTGAAAGCAAATGTCACTGTACCCCGCATTCGACATTTGCTAGCGACGCAAACCTCCTCGCTGAGAATTGCTTCTTCCGGTGCGAATTGACTGGAAATCGCAGACACAGCAATGATGGAGGCTGAGGTCTGCCATTTGTGCCAGCGCCTCTTTGCCAATGGTGTAACTATGCCAAATCAAAGGCTCAATGGACTCTGATAGAGTCCAATAAGAACAGATTACAGGATGTTCAGGAGTCGAACGCATGACGAATTCTGGGGAAAAGCATACCTCGGATCAGATTCTAGTGATGAAGAGGATATGGCGAAAGCTTCTAAGGCTCGGTTTTGAATCGAGACGGCTCCAGAAACTTTTCAAAATCAAACTAGATGTCTACGGTTTCTTTGGTCATCGCTGCTTTACAGATTGGATTTAGGATGCGGGGATTCGACGGCATGATACACGAGATGCAAAACGACTAGCTTCCAACGCATTTACACCGGTTTACTAGCATTCATAGAGAAGTATATAGGTAGTTAGATAGGTAAATAGCTTTAGATTGAAAAATAAAAAATTGTAAAGAGAGATGAGGTCGCGCCTTCAGAACATGTGATGCTAGTACATGTAGGTAGGGACCACGCCGCTTTTGAGCAAATGAAAGTGTCTGGCTTTCCATCCCCATCTTTTTGTCTTTATTATTTGCGGTACTTGTACAACTTTCTCGTTTTCCAACTACGAGGAATTACTCATGGCACGATCCCTCCTGTTGCTGTGCCAAGCAAGTGTGGTTTCAGACGGAACACGGCACGCCAAAGCCGCTATAGTCCTCATGCCCACGGCAACTGGACTCAAGCGATGCCAGCTTGCACAGCGTGTGCGGCATTTGCTACCTGAAGCTACTCGTCACCCCGTTTGAATTGCCGGAAAGTGCACTAGTAGATATCGACATGCAGTGCCACCACGAATGAGGCATTTGCGCTGCTGCCTGAAGCTAAACTGCGCCTACTGTAAAACACATGACAGAAACCGCGTCGTGCCTGGGCTGGCCAACCGACCACATACATGGGTGCTAGACTCAAAGTAGTTAACCCGAGGGGCTGACAGAAAACGTCTAGAGCCTTTTTATTCTACAATCGAAAAGAAACAGACGAGGTACGGTGGCACATTAGGACGACAAGGCTCAAAGTGGGCATGCACAAGGGCGCAACACCGAGCCAAGAGGACAGGTTACACAAGCGGCTGCCCTGAACGAGGCGGCGGGACAGGAATCAAGAAAAAAAGAGGCAGCCAACAGCGTCATGTGACGAGAGAGATATGCCAGTGCTTGGAAAAGAGAGATGAGGACGAGAGGGGTAAACGAAGCAGACAACGGGGACGGGGTGCGGGGTTGGCGTATTCGAGCGGCGGTGCGGTCACGGCCGCCGGCCAGGTGCCACGGCAGAAGAGGCCGTCGCTTACCTGCACGCGATAACTGAGAGATGTGTAGTGTGAGGTAGCTCATCTATGCACATTCCCTCGTCTTTGCTGGCGATGTTATATGGGAGGGGTCCATTGCACCTTCTCCCGACGTTCTAAACACTGCAGCACGGGCAAGTGTAACGGTGGTTGGGTAGCATCGGTTGGGTTGACTGTCGTCATCAGCATTTGGCCGAAAGAAATGAAAATACAAAAGCCAAGCCCCTCCTAAGCCTCCGAGATGCAATGCATATTAAGTTGTCTCGGAAATATGAACTTGCAGGATTCCAGACGTGTCTGTGAATAGCGCCGCGCAGTGGTTGCCAAAAGGATCCCATGGCCATGTTCCAACAAGGCTCGAGGCTGCACCGTGACACGCCCGGTGTGAGGGCTCCTGGCATCGGCTCGACCAACCGTCCTCTAACATGCATGCATGCGGGGGGAAAGGGAGGGAAAGGATCATCCCGGACGGGTCGCATCACTTTTTCCACTTCCATATGCAATTGCAGCTTTTATGCAGTAGTTGGCACCTGTCTGTCTATCCACGACATGTCTCAAATGCTGCATATGCAACCACGAGGCGGCATATGCAGTCAAGACGACTGCTGCTCGCGCGGGGTACAGCAGTGATGCCCGCAGAGTCCCGAATCACACCGCGAGGTCGTCACCCCTTGCTATTGGGGGGGGGTGAGATGACGGCCTAAGATGCAATCTGTGATGAATACCCAACGTTTCGAAAATGATGCTTTCCTTTCGGGCAATGGTGGCCGGCAAAAGGAGCGCAACAGCGTACAGGCGGGCAATCAGCAATGTCCACGTGTAGAAACGTGGCGGCCGGCTCGATCTTATACCAGCTACACCGAGCGTAACACTACATGGTGTCAACAATCTGATATATGATTGAAAGTAAGGCTCGAATGAGCTAGCCCGACAGGGAAGAAAAGCCTGCAGCAGGCGACATAAGTTCGCGTTCAATTTTGTTTTGTATTCTTGTGTTGCACCATCAAGGCGATTCATTCATCGGCTCACAATTGTGGTGCGACGTAAAACCTGTTGTGCATGGGGGCTGATGAGCTGTGATCGGCAGGCCAAAAAAGGCGGCAGATGGGAAATGTAGGTTGCCTTACAAGAGCTGCACAGCACAATGCCAATCAAGACGGGTGTGGGGACAGTAAAGCAAGGATCGCGCCTACTTATTGAGACTCAGTCTTCTTTAGCTCTGAATCGATATTGACTCATTGTTCAACGTCGCCGCTTTGGCAGTAGATGAGTGGACTCCTCAGGCAGCCGACTCATGGCGAGGGTTGCCTTACCTGGTGGCTTGCACGAAGTGGACAACTATGCTGCGGCTGCACAGAGTCGCAAGATCGGGGGACCGTACGTTTCGACGCTACAGAACAACAAGCCTCTTATTAGGAATGGATTCGGCAGGCTCGGGTGTTTCTCAGCGGTGGCCTTGTGGTTAGAAATGCAAATAGCTGTCTGTCTCTGCCTTGTCCACGGATGGACACACGACTTTACCAATCTCGAAGCAAATTACAAAGAACATGATCAACCGTAAAATCATCCATAGACAGGGTCAATGTATCTTTTCGGAATTAATTTAGTTCATCATCTGAACTCTGCGCGGCACACACTTGATCATGATGTACTTGCGCGGATTTCCTATTTCGGATATTCCAGAAGGCTGCGCACGTGATAACCACGCGCGCCACATCCGGGTGCCGGCTAGTGGCGGTGCTCCATGTGGCTGGTGCAATTAGCGACAACGCATTTTCAGGGCCAGAAAAATCTCCCCCAAGCTCGTGTGAGCAGACATCGCGCCAGTACGAAAGGAGCACATCAATTGCTCAACAGCCAGCCTGCGAATCGTCCCGAGCAGCCAATTGTCCTGCACAAGCTTGCACACCTCCCCGGTTCAGGCTACCTACACACAGAGCGGCCATGAGCGTTGTACGGCCGGCGCGCAGCGCCCTGCGCAAGTGCGTCGCCCCTACAAACGCCGCCGCAGCAGCAGCAGCAGCCGTCGTCGCCCCCTGCCGACTATTCCACAGCTCCGTGGCCGCCCGCGCCAAGCGACAGCCGCGATTCCAAAACATCAAGGCCGACGAGATGGGCCTGACGCAGTCGCCCGCCAAGATGGCCCGGGCGAAAAAGGAGCTCCTGCCCGAGTACAGCAGCGAGCAGCTCGAGCAGCTGCGCGGCAAGTACACGCCCGAGCAGATGGAGGCCATCCAGGCCGGCGAGGCGGCCGTCGACGCCGAGGACCTGCTCGTCCAGGGCCGCATACGCGACGACCCGTACCGGCCGACGTACGTCGAGGACTACACGAAGCTCGATCCGCGCTTCGACCTCTTGCCGCCGGCCGAGGGCAAGCCGCGCGAGCACAAGTGGCTCGACGAGCAGGACTGGATGGACCAGTTCTCGGCGCGCTTCTCCGCCATGGCGGACCGCAAGACGGACACGCAGCTGACGCGGGCCATGGCGCGCGCGCTGCGCCGCGTCAAGGACACCCAGGGCGTCGACATGATTGACCTCACCGAGGAGGAGCTCACGGAGCTGGAGAAGAACCCCGACATGCTGCAAAAGTACCTCGTCGAGGACGACGCCGCCGCCGACGCGCAAGACGCCAAGGACGCGGACCCGTCGGCGCTGCTCACCGAGGCGCAGGTGCAGAAGCTCGACGAGGCCATCGAGGCCGAGTGGAAGGCGGAGCTCGAGCGGCTCGTCGCCGAGGACACGTCGACCGAGGTCTCGCCCACGAGCATCGAGATGATCGAGGACGGCCCCGCGGGCCTCGAGCGCGCCGAGTCGGCCGAGGCGCCCGAGCTCGGCAAGGTGCCCGGCGTCGAGGGCCGGTACAAGCGCGCGGCCGACCCCGAGGACGCCGGTCAGGACGAGCTCGGCGAGTACCAGGAGATCAAGCGCGTGACGGGCCTCACCCTCGCCGACATCAAGTCGCTCTACTGCAAGATTCTCGTCACGCGCTCCGTCAGCAACCAGACGCGCATGGGCAAGATTCGCAGCGCCAGCATCGTCGCCATTGCCGGCAACGGCGCCGGCCGCCTCGGCCTCGGCATGGCAAAGTCGACCGACAGCAGCACCGCCGTCGTCACCGCCCAGATGCTCGCCATCCGCAACATGAAGGCCGTCCGCCGCTACGAGGACCGCACCGTCTACGGCAACGCCACGGGCAAGGTCGGCGGCACCGTCGTCGAGCTGTTTAACCGACCCCCAGGTACGTGAAACCACCCTGCTCTTCCCCGTCCCCATCCTCCTGCATCGCCCTTCTTGATGGGACGCAAGGGGAAAGCCAACAGCTCAACTATTAACGCCACGCGCAACAGGCTTTGGTCTTCGCGTCCCCCACCGCATCTTTGAAATGTGCCGCGCCGTCGGCCTGCACGACCTCGCCGCGCGCATGCCGCGCGCCAAGAACCCGATGAACTCGGTCTTTGCCACCTACAAGGCACTGCTGAACCAGGCCGACCCCGAGGAGATTGCGCGCGGCCGCGGCAAGAAGCTCGCCGACGCCCGCAAGGTCTACTACGGCGGCTCTGTACATTAAGTACTTGTCTTGAGAAGAAAAAAGTACTCCTGTGTCTGTTTCCATCAAGGCAAAGTTGCATCATTCCAATGTCTAGTTTTCTTTTACCAAAAGATGTCGGCCCTTGCTACAAAAGGGCTTGTATACCAGAACCTGTACAATATACACATATATACCTCCGAAAACGTTTCACCCAACCAAAAAGGACCGTCTTTTGATGAATCGGTCAAGAATTATGTTCCATGTACAATAAACATCTGAATTGGTGTAGAATTTGGTGACTGCATGCCGGGTATCGTGAAAAAAAAACATTTAGTCTTGAGGAAAACAGCAAAAGAGATGCGCCGTCGCCTTCAGTCGTCGTAGTCGCTCCCCATGGCACTCGACGTCGCCGCCGTCGTCGCGTGTCCAGCCTCGCCGCCCGCACCCCAGTCAATCTCCTGCTGCAGGACGATGCTGTACACGCTGGCCTTGAGCAGCGTAAAGGCCATGCTCGTCTTGCGCTCGAGGTCGCGCAGGCCGTCGAGTATGTCGGCCGTCGGGTTGGACGCGAGGCCGTCGAGCAACGTGGCGAGCTGTCGTTTTCCCCCCCAAAGTTAGCCAAGCTTCTATATTGAACCGTGAGTGTGCTGGGCGACGCGACTCTCGTGGACACCGGGACGGCGCGTCGCTGGGGGGGGATCCAGGCAAAATAGGCCGCGTCTCTCGTTGGAACGGAGGGGGGTCCGTACCTGCTTCATGTTGTTGGCCAATCGCTCGTATTCATCAAGCACCTCTTGCTCAAGAGGCGAGAGGTCAGGCGTCGATAGATAGTTTTCCTCTGCCATGGTTGCTGTGGTCGCCGTGGTCGGACGTCGTTGGTGGGAGAGGCAAGATGGCGGGGCAGTCAAGTAAGTACGCATCCATTCAGCGACTAATAAAAGCTGTTACAGTGACCTCCGCCAGATTCAATGCCAGCATGTCGCGGCGCAAGCATTACACCACAGTCTTCTTTTTTAGTTCAATAATGGTTTTATATAAAAGTAGTACTCATAAACATGTGTACATTTACATGTGTAGATACATTATACACTTCATAATAATAATCACCTCTGCTGCAACACAAAGGACAAAAGAAAGAGAATGAGAAAGAAAGCGCCCGAAACCCATTCCTAGCCAAAAACGCACATCGCTTAAAATTTCACATTCTGTCCGTTATTGCTTCATTTCCACCCCTTCTCAGCTGGCCTCGTTGTGAAGCGTCAGCTCGTTCCCCTCTGCGGCTCCGATAGAGCTCCTCTCGCCATTGACAAGTGAAGTCCATTCACTCGCCGTGTCCGAGTAGTCGCTGTACATGTCCGATTCAGTATACAGGTCACTGCCCGATACAATCGTCGTACCGCCGCTGGTTCTTCGCATTGTGTCCGCGTCGCTGTGCCCGTCTTCTGTCTCGTCTTCATCCTCTTCTCGCGCCGCGTCGAGCAGCGATGACAGCTCCGTGCCAGCAAAACTGTTGCGTCCCTGCAGGGCCAGTTCTCGGGAGACAGCTCTACTGCCAACCTCGGAAACCTCCTCGAGAGTCTCATCGACGCGCACATTCTCCTTGTCTTCGATGCCAAAGCCCTTGCCCAGACCACCACCCCAGCTTCTCTTTCTGTGCGTGGATCCGCCGGCAGGCGTCCGCACACTCTGACTTCTCTTGATGGACGAAGAAGAATTGCTAGGCGTCATCTGGCTGAGCGATGCAATACGTCGCCCAGCTCCGTTTGGTGTCGAGGGGGCGAGGCTGCGTCGTGCAGACAGCGCCATGTTGACGGCAGCTGGTCTCGGTGACGGCTTAGCCTCGCCATCCACAGCCGATGGCTTCTTGACTCTCTTTCTGTCCATATTGTCGCGGCCACTAGACGCGCTCTTGTTCATAAGAAGCACTCGAGAGTGGTCCATGACACCTTCGACAATACGGCGCTCCAGACGCTCTGCTCTGGCTTCCATTTCGGCCAACTCTTCCTTGCGGAGACGCAGAGCGGTTTCGAGAGACGATACATCTCCAGTGAGACGCGTGCGCTGGCGGATCAAGCTCTCTTGTTCAGTGCGCAAGCCGAGAACACTATGCTTCATTCTGTCCTCTTCTTGCTGCAGGCTGGCGACTGCGGCAGTGAGGTGTTCCTGCTCGGCCAGTTTTCGTTCCAGGGCAAGACAAGTATCCTGGAGAGTCTTTTCGCGGTCTTCGTGGTCGTCCGCGATACGCTGTGTCTGATTTGCGAGGTACTCGGATAGTTGGGCCGCGTTGTCATTCACAGTCTTGTGAACCTTCTCCAAAGTCTCAAGCTGCGCAAACGCAGCAACAGTGGATGCGTGATGATCGGTCAACCTATCCAGCTTCTCATGGAGCGCGGAATCATCAAACGTTTGCTCAGCCAGGCGGTCAAGTTTGTCACGAATCTCGGAGTCGTCGTATTTCTGGTCGGCGAGCACACTGAGCTTTTCTTTGACCTCGGAATCGTCATACTTCTCAGGTGGAGGGGGCAGCATGGCCTGGTCAAAAGGCTTGACCTCTACAATTTTTTCTTGGATGTCGCTGACGGACGACTTCGAGTGCTCGTAGTGCTCACCGACCAGGAGAAGAATGTCCTTCACGGCCTCGAGAATTTGAGGTTGATACTCCTTCAGTTCACCTTGCAGACCCTCGACAGCAGATACAGCGGCTTGTACCTGATCGCGCGTTTGCTGGTGCTCATCTTTACCGCCCGATTCCATTTCACCAGATTTGGAAGCAAGCTCGTCGACCTTTTCGAAGACAGTTTTCGAGGCTTCCTCGACCTTTTCCAACGATTCTGTGACTGCAGAGCCTAGCGTGTCTACCAAAAGCTTCAGTTCTTCGGAAACTGTCTTGGTCGACATGATCGCTGCTTCAATTTCGACGTTTCGCTCCTCCCCAGCCTTCGTCTTCTCATCAAGCTGAGCCTGGTAGTCGTCGTATTTGGCAATGAGCTCGCCGATTTTTTCGTCAACCTTGGTGGCAATGTTGTCGGCGGTTTCTTGGAGCTTCTCATCGGATTCGAGTCTTGCGCCAGCGACAACTTCTTTGGAAATTTCAAACTCAGACTTCATCGTATCGAACATTTCCTTAAGATCATCGCCGACATTTTCGTTCTTGTCAATCTTCTCGCCAATTGTCTCGAGAACCTTGCCAAGGGCCTCAACGCCGGTAGCGCCGTCGTCGAGCTTGGTCTGGATGGCTTCCTGGAACTCCTCCAAAAATGTCTTGACATCTGAGACTCTTTCGCCAACTCCAACGATCTCAGCTTGACGTTCCTCCAAGGCCTTTGTAGAGGTTTCAGCGTACTCGTCGAGCTTCTCCTTGGCCTCCTTGATGAGAGCCTCCAGCCCGGACACGTCCTCCTTGTTTGAAACGGCAGCAAAGTCCATATCCGAGAGGCCGTCAAGAGCAGATTTGATTTCGAGGACGCGGGCTTCGATAGCCTCAACGTCGGATTTCTTAACGCTTTCGTCGCCTTCAGCGTCCCTGGGAGAAGCTTGTTTGAGGTCATCGATGCCAATGATAACTTGGGCTATCAGCTCCTCCAGATTGGCCACGTCTTCCCTGCGCGAGATGCTTTCGAAGTGGCCGGAAAATGCGCCGATGGTGTCTTTATGCTCGTTCATCAACGCATAGATGGCGTCGATATGCTCCTTTCGGACAGCTTGATCTCCCTCAATCAAGTCATCAAGACGATCCTTTGTGTTTCGTAGGATAGTCTCAATAGCAACCACGTCGTCCTTGGTGGCGGCGTCGCCGTTAGCAGTAGTAGATTCTTCTTCTCCAACAGCTCTGGCAGAGGTGGCCGCCTCTTGGGCATGGATGTTGTCGACGCCGTCTTGCACATTACGGAGCATGTCTTCCAAGCGAACGATGTCCTCCTTATGAACAGTTTCTGCGTCTGGTTCCATGGCTTCGACTTTGATGCGCAGCTGCGTAATCAGAACTTCCAAATTCTTGATATCATCTTGCTTGGCAGTGTCGACGGGAATGATGGCTTTGGTGTGATCCTCCTCTTCGCGCGGGACGGCAGCAACTGCACGCTCATTGCTGCTGTCGCGCAGTGTTTCGATATCTGATCGAACAGAGTCCAAGCCTGCCTTGAGAGCATCCAGAATTTCATCATTCGCAGTTAGATCTGCGGGCTTGTGGGTGACACGGTCAATACCTGCACGCAAGTCGTTCAGACCATCATTGATGGCATCCAGAATCTCGCTGGTGTCGGCGCGGGGTCGGTGAATGTCTTGACGAAGGCCGTTGATGCCGTTTTGAAGGGCTTCCATGAGTTCTTTGTTAGATCCGGTGGAGTTCAGAGTCGCTGGAACCATGGAGGTGTTGACAATTTCACGAATACCTTCCAGTTCACTCTGGAGCTCACTTCGGGAGTTGTCGTTGGCCTCCGAGACAAGTCTGCCAATGTCTTCTTTGAATTCCTCCATTGTTCGCGAGAGGGTGTCCATGAATTGTTGGTTGTCTGATTCACCGGAGACGCGGTCAACGTAACTCTCAATGGAAGCACGCAGGTTTTCGAGGCCATCCTTGGTCGCATCAAGGACTTGCTCAGTATCGCGTCCGTTGGCGGCAACGTTGTCCTTTGCCTCTTCGGACACGGCTCTAAACTCCAGCTTCATGTACTCCATAATATCTTGAAGGCGGCACATGATCTCGTCGTTACTCTCGCTGGAAAGGTTACCACCTCGAGGAACCTCGAACCCACTAAGGCCTTCCTTGACAGCGTGGACAACATCCTGATGCGTCATGTCGCTGCCGTTACCAATAGCAGCAGCAGCCACTGGGAACTCAAACTCCTCAAGACAGTCTCGCACAGCCTCGATGATTTCATCTCGAGACAAAGAAGCCGGGGTGTCCATTTGAGGAGGCACAAAGTGCTTGAGGCCTTCCACGACGGCAGTAAAGACTTCATCTCTTGTCGCAGTAGGTGGACGCTCGTCCTGAGGCTGATAGTCCTGAAGACCTTCTTTTAGGCAAGCCATGATATCCTCGCGCTCCAGAGCAGACTTCTCAACATCAACCTCAGGCTTGTAAGCCTCCCAAGCATCGCGCACAGCTTCAATGACATCCTCGCGGCTGAGATCCGGCATATCGCCACGAGTCGCCTCGTTATCACGTAGCGCAGCACGCATAGCATTGTAAATTTCTTGGTAGTCAACCACTGTCTTCTGAGAAGAAGAAGAAGATGCAGACTGTCGTCGGTGCTCGCGGAGAACGTTGTTGAGCTGCTCCTTCATTTGCAGCAGACCTTGGTCGATGACCCGTGATACCTCATCTTTCCTCTCGTGGTCGGGTTCCTCCTCTCCACGAGGTGCGGAGTCCATGGTCTCCAGGCGTTTGGCAATTTCTCTGCCCATGCCGAGAACTTCGCCGCGTAGCTCACGGACCAATGCCTTAACCTCGGCCGTAAGTCCACCGCCTTGCGCAACACTGTCTTTGACGGAGCGGATAATATTGAGAAGATCGTCATTCAACAACTCAGCACCTCGTGTACTCGGGGCGGATGAGCGACGGCTGTCAATGTTTTGTAGAAGGTGCTCCACGCGTTGTGACATGGGACCACGAGGAAGATCGAGTTCCAGACCGCCGGAGCTCATGGGCCGGGTATTGTTTGTCGCGGATTGCACAAGCGCATTTTCGGTCTGATGGCGCACATATTGAGCCAGCTCGTCAACCTTAGTCGAAGTTGCCATACCAGAAAGCTTATGAGAGAGCTGCACAAGCAAGCCAACAAGAGAATCCTCGCCGTCAGCGGTGCCAAGTCCATGAAGGATCCTCTCGAGAAGAACGACCGAGGCAGAAGCCTCGCCTCCGGTAAGTGAGGGGGTGCTAACCGATCCGCGGTCGATGGAGTCAGCGAAGCTCTTCGGGGATGGTATTCTGGGCAGATGAATTGATCGACTTGGGGGAGAGGTAGGGTGAGGTTTGTTGTCGAGCAGGAGGTTGTTGAGCGAGGTGATGGAAAGGCGACTGGTCTGGTCATCGACCCGACCAACCAAATCGCGTATGCTCTTGCGGATGTCCTCATCTCTCGTGGTGGTAGCTTCTTTGAGACTGAGCAGATCCGTGGCATTGTCTCTGCTCCGTCGAGTCAGAGCAGCCATCTCCTTTTGCAGGGAGCTGGCAATGTTTGTCAGGCTGAGGAGCTGGGATGACAAGCCATCCAGAGAGCTCTGGGCCTTTTCTGGTGCCGTAGCGCCATTTGTGACTTTTGATAGAGGCTCGCCCTCTCTGAGGGAGGATTGCGAGGACATGCTTTGCAGAGCAAGCATAGTAGATGAAGGAGGTGGCGTGTTTTCACCCAGGATGCTCTGGGTTGCGTGGCGACGAGGAGCCGGTCGAACAATCGGGGTCAAGCTGGGGCCGGGGGCAGACGGTGCCGAGGAGGCAACAGATTCGGTCGGTGTGCAAGGACGGCTCGAGCCCTGCTCAAGCATCCAACTAAGATCGCGTACACTGCCGGGCTGCAGCGATTGCATGCGCCGATGGGTACCGCCTTTGACGAGCGATCTCTCCGGGGAGCCGTCTAGGCGTCGGCCGGAGCTATGGGTGTTCGCGCTCTCGCGGGCTCGCTCGTTGAGAGCAGCATGAGCGTTCTGGATAGCGCTCGAGGTGCCAGTACGCGAGGTGAGTTTGGGGGATTGCGGGTTAAGTGGCAGAGGCGGCGGCGCACGCTCTGGGTCGGAGCTGTCCCACCTGCTTTCGGGTCAGTTTCTTGACAGGCAATGGTGATGCTGAGCTGTGTGAGGTTGTGGTGTAGCTCTATAACGGTAGTACAAACACACGTCCACACTTGACGGCACGCGGATCAAAATAGGGCACATACATGGGAACAAGGGCCCGCGACCGCTGGTCAACACTAGCAGAATGCTGATGTCTCGTCTGCCTCTCGGCCTCGCGTGAGGCTTCAGAATCTGTATGGGGTAACATGGTGTTTGTTGGAATGCAGCGCGGATGGCAAGAATGCGGACGGCGCCCGCATCCACAACTAGAAGCGATTGCCAATGACGTCGCAGGGGACGCGGCCGAGTGGAAAAGAAAGAGAAACAATTAGAGATGGCAAATTATCGCGATGCTCGTAAGTTCGATAAGTTGTAGCTATGAATCGAAGGCTTTGTTCAACGGTAAGGAGTTTAATCGTGACGGTCAGTGGTCCTGTGCTGAGCGGAGCAGATATTGGCCGTTTGTTTATGGCCACGCCAGGCCGTTGCTGGGCAACTGGCGCGATGTCGTCGGGCACCACTGTAGCGCGCACCATCAAGGCAAAGCTGCATAGACCCTTGCAATCTAGTAAAAGGTCTTACATGAGTCTGTTAATGACCGTTGATGGAAACTTAATTGGTAATACGATTCAAACGCCCCTTTTATTCTACAGAGCTGAGTGCTCCCATATGCCGCGCGTGTCTACATCTGCCGCATGTGCAACAATACATCGGAGCCGGATCCCAGCTAAACATCGTGCCTTGATGCTTCTATATAGTCTCCCAAATGATAAACCACCTCGTGAGCTTTTATGTTGAAGAGTCGATTAAAAATATTACTTTCGGAACATGACATCAAACGTGGGGATCAACGTCTGGGCCAACCAGAAGGAGAAGACCAGCTTGGGGCCAGTCATGAGGAGCTGAAGTAGATGGAGTTAGCGCAGGTTTCGGAGCGGTCCTTGCGGAGGCATCATAGTCTTACCTTGGGCACAAGACCCTTAAAGAAGCTGGAGAAGCCTTCGTTGCGGGCCATGTTGGACAGGATGCGGAAGCCGCTCTCGGGGTTCTCGAAGTTGCGGTTCTGAATACGCGTCTTGATAACATCGAGGGGGGCAGAGACGACAAGGGAGGCAGAGGCACCGGCAATAGAAGCGATAAAGTTCTGGAACCAAGAGGCTTTGTTGTAGTCTTGCAGGTTGAAGAGGTACTCTTTGGCAAAGGCAGAACCACCGAAAAGCTAAATTGAAGTGTTAGCAGCGAACAGCTGTTCGGATAGGGAACAGAATCGTACAGCAAAGGAACCGGGAGCGTTTCTGGCAGCAGTCCAGCCCCAGCCACGGTACAATCCAAAGCCTTCGTCACCGATAATCTTCATGACACCGCGGCCGCGGAAAGCCTCGGGGTTGGTTTGGCGCTTGATCTTGAGGACATCGAGGGGTAGGAGAACAATTTCACCGATACCAATTAAACTGTAAGCCATATGTCAGTTCTTGCCCGTCCGATTCGCAGATTCACGCGAGCATCTTACCTGCCAGCAGTCGAGTGCATGACGGCCTTGCCAGTCTTCTTGCCAAAGGTGTTCTCGAAATCCTTGCCATAGTGCAGGCTGAGCCAGTCACGGGCCACGGGCTGACCGCCGTACTTGTATACACGCTGAAGGACTTTGTAGCCGGCGGCGTAGCCAAGACCGGGGAATAGAGAGAAGAACTTGCGGCCGGCGGATGCGGTGGCTGTGTCCTTGAAAATGACCTTGTTCAATTCGCTGGCATTGGCAATCTGGTTTGGGGAGCAGTTAGCACGCCGGAATATGGGAAAAGAGACGGGGGAGAAAAGGCGCCGGTCCATGCCCGTACTATGGAGCGCGGGCTTACCTTGGTCTGGTTGCTCATCAACCGCTTCGCAATTGTGTCGACCTGGTCCTTGAGTTAATAATTGAAACTTGACAGTATCTGCATTGGAAGTCGGACGGACGCACAGGGTGGAATACGGCCAGCTCGGCAATACCAGCAGAGCCTGTGATGGTCGATTCAGTCAGTGAATGTCGCGTGCGATTGCGGAATAAATCGGTCGGGCGGTTGCCTTGCGGGCACGCGCACGCGCAACGCCCACCGGAATGGGTGTTTCGTACCGGAACCAAGCACTCGGGCGAGGTTGGACTCCTTTTCGTTTGCGCCAGCTGCAGGAGACATTTTGGAATGAGCAATTCGGATCTGCCTGTGGTTCGGTTGTTGGAGGATGTCGCAAGTGCTCCTGATTTTTGGAGAGCGAGGGAAAAAAAGATGGGGGCCGACCGGCGGAGAGAAAGCTGGTGCGGGACGGTCAAGTCAGCCAAGCCAGGCCAGCAGATAAGCAGCTCTCTACCTTATTAGCTACCTACCTTAATGCTCGAGTACACGGCGGTGTGTCGGTTGGCTGGCTGCAATACCTAAGCACCCGTGGCACCCAAGGGACCTAGCTCTGACAGCAAGAGTGCGCCACTAATAAACGAACAGGGACTGTCTCGGTAAAATAGCTCTGCCGATTTCGGGGTCAATCGTGCGACTACCATTGATGGCTGAGGATCTGACATTCTCTTTACTAGCGCCTCTGTTAGCACCAATTCGGTTTTTCCTTATGAATTTGCGGTCCGGAGTACCTCTAACCATTTACCTAGCGGGTTGGCCCCATTCGGAGTCCATACGGTACCTAGGTACCTACCTACCTACCTACCTACCTAGGTACTGGTACGCTGGACGGGGGACCCCTGGGTACGCCCTACATAACACAACACGGCTGTCAGAGTAACAATTTTGGGAAGCTCTCAAGTTCCAAATCTTTCCTCACTATTACCAGTCAATTGGTGTACATATGTGTTAAGACCACTGGACTGTGTCTAATATCTTTAGAATCTGTCAAGTCCGGCTTTTCCATGCCAGGGCCTGCATCGGGTCACACACTCTATAACTTAGGTCTGTCCAGAACCCTCCCGGGTAGGTACCGTACCAAGGCATATGCCGTGCTGTTGAGTGTCGACAGGGCCGCTGGTTGCCGCGCTGACGGATCAAGCTGGGGCCGACGGTACGCGCGCTACGCCGCGGGGACCCCAGCTCCATCTACCACCGCTCAACTTGCTCCCACACACGACCTCGATCAGGTTTAATTCGCATCGCGCACTCAACACAAAATGTCTCTCTTACGGTCTGCCGTCTGCAAAGCCTGCAGAAAAACCCAATTTCAAGCCCGCCGCGGCCTCGCGACCGCCAGTGCGTCGGCTCGCGACAACAGGGTCAAGCTGGTCGAGGTTGGACCGCGAGACGGCTTACAGAACGAGAAGAAGACGATTCCCCTGGCCACCAAGATTGAGCTGATTGAGAGACTGGCTCGCACTGGCCTGGATACTATCGAAGCCGGCTCTTTTGTCTCCCCCAAATGGGTTCCTCAGGTACATGGCAATTGGTTTTGTAGTCCGACTGCCCGCTGTTGTATTTGCTAACATTGTGCTTTCAGATGGCCAATTCCAGCGATATTCTCGAGCACCTCCTACAGCAAAAAATTCACTCCCCAGTGCCGATTTCATATGCCTTTTTGGCGCCCAACACCAAGGGCTTGCAGAATGCTGCCGCCCTGCTGAAGCAGCACCAGGGTGCCTTCACCACGCAGGCGGACCCGGCGCCGCCTGGTGACAAGACGCCCAAGCCGGCCGTGGAAATCGCCGTGTTCGCCGCGGCGACGGAGAGCTTCACGCAAAAGAACCTAAACTGCGACATTCAGACGTCGCTGGAGCGCTTCAAGGCGGTGATTCAGGACAGCAAGGCCCTGGGCCTGCGGGTGCGCGCGTACGTGTCCGTGGTGCTGGGCTGTCCGTTTGAGGGCTTCGACGTGGACCCGCGCAAGGTGGCCGAGATTGCGACGGACCTGCTCGAATCGGGCGCCGACGAGATCTCGCTCGGCGACACGACGGGCATGGGCACGGCGCCGCGCACGAGCAATCTGCTCAAGTGCATGGCGGCCGCCGGCATCCGCACCGAGGACGTCGCCATGCACTTTCACGACACGTACGGCCAGGCGCTGGTCAACACGGCCGTGTCGCTCGAGCACGGCGTCCGCATCTTTGACAGCAGCGTCGGCGGCCTGGGCGGCTGCCCGTACAGCCCCGGCGCGACGGGCAACGTGGCGACGGAGAACATGGTGTACTTTATGGAGACGCTGGGCATGGACACGGGCGTCGACCTCGATGCGATGGCGGACATTGGCGCCTGGATCACGGGCGAGCTGGGCAAGGCGAATGATGCGACCGTGGGCAAGGCGGTACTGGGCGCGCGGGCCCGACAGTCGGCGAATGCGGCCAAGGGCGAGTAAGACGGATTTGTAAGAAGGGATCTGGGAAGCGACTTTCACCTGGTCAGAAGGCAACCTTGATATTGTAGGCGGCTTCTCAAATATGCACGCTGGCTATTATGTGGACTAGTATTAGAAGGGATGTGTTGCTAACCTGTGATAAAGAAATGTAAGTATATTGTACATAACACTGGGTCAAACTGATACAGCCTTGGTGTCACTTGGTATCTTCAAGCCCTGAAAGAATCGCCCCATCACGGACCTCACCCGCTGATCTTTGACATCTTCGTGCTGCAAATCCCCAATACTGGTGTTGGCCTACACTCGGTCTTCGGCCTTCGATTAATGGGGGCAACAAATTCTGGTTCTACGAGCTCTGCCAGAATTGATTCCTTCGTCCAAGAGTCGCTACAGAACATGCATCTGCCTCTTGTCACAATCTAGCTGCTGTTTTGGGGACAGTGATGCTTGATTGCAAGCGCTCAGTTCGACAGCCACCTGAGACAACGGCGGTCGCAGTTCAGAACGATTGTGCTTTCAATGTGCATTCAATCCGTTGCTTTCATGAGTAGAGCAGGTTCTTGAATCATAATGCTTAAATTTTGCTACATGTATACAGCCGGATATTGTTCCCTTATCATTCAGTAGTCCCTAAAAACGGCAACCATTTCGTCTAGCCGCATCACCTGGCCAAGAAGCTTTTCCTGGGCCTCTAGGTGGCTGTTGTACTTGTTATAATGCTCCGCCGTCATCACTTCCTCTTCCTTGCCCTGCACATCCTTTCGCTCTACAAAGGAGAGAATGTTCCTCTCCTTGTGCCGCTCGACCTGCAGCGTCTGTAGACACCTCACCATGGCCTTGTAAATATCATCAAGGGCCTGGGATTCCGTTCTTTCCCTGTCAAAAAACCAGAAGAAAAGCGTGCGATTCGCCATTCGGCTGTTGTCTTTTGGGACTTCCTGCACGTCAACAAGGCCGCCCATTTGCATGGCGATCATCTTGAGCTGGACATCCGACTTCTTCATTAGGGCAGCCGATGGGAGCATCTTCTCATCAAGCTTGCCCTTTTCTCGCAGAATTCGAGTAAGCCGCAGCCCATGCCTTCCAAATGACTGTTCGATATATGCATCCAGTTCCGTTTCCTTTAATCGGTTAAGAACCTTGGAGAAATCAACGGTCCACTGTCCACGACCCTGAACACCGCAGTGCCGCACAAAGCGATGCTTGCTCTCTGCCAACAGAAACAAATGCTGGCGCAGCTGGTCAATTCTGTTGCTTTTCGATGATCCGTCATCTTCAAACTTTACTTTAGGCCTGCCGTTTCCATTGGTATGAGGCACGCCATTCTCTTGATCCTCGTCCGATTCTAAGCCATTGTCCATATCAATGTCCAAGCTTCTCGCGGCCGTTGATGGCCTCCGCACAGGCATTTCGCTCTCAGAAACGTCCGAGTCACTGTCGGAATCTTGGAGTTCTGCTCTGATCTTCTCCGCACTCTGGAAATCGATCTTATCTTTTGGAGCTTTACCGATGCCACTTTGGACGTTGACCGACTCATCCAAGTGATGATAAATTTCCATGGTTGTGATGGTCAGTTTCTGGCCAGGCGTCTCTTCCTCAAGCAGCGGGTCTGGCCGGCATTTTGAGACGTCGACAGACAACAGGTCAAGCAGCGTTCGGTACACCGTTCCGGTGACCTCACCCAGCATATCCGCTGCAAAGGTTGCCAGGCGATGATTGCGCAATTCTACCAGACATTTTTCGTGATTTATCCTGACCACAATGTTGGGATTTAGCGGAGATCCGTCCAAGTCGTCCTCCAGCTGGCGGCCTTTGCCATTTTGCAGCTTGCGTCGTTTGCCGGAAGTGCCTCTGGTAATGTCAAGCTGGCGTTTTAAGCTCTTGCCCTGCTCCTTGAATGTGCGGTATTTCGACATGATCTGTGCTGTCTGTTCCGATGTTATCTTGCTCGTCTTCTCGCCAGGTGCCGTTCTCGTCATTTCTTGTTCGATTTCGCGATGGACTTCGCGAGGGTTGCGAAAGCTGTCCGCGCGCATCGTCTCGATTATCTCAGCTTGTACCAGTCTCCCTAAAACCGCATTGAGATGTGATTCCGAATCAATCAGCCCAGACGAGCGATCGGTTGTTGAGCCATTGGCATGCCCATTTGTCTTAGGCACTCGGCCTTTGAAGGCTTGCGTTAGGTCTGCGATGCGGGCGAATCCAAGCTGCAGGAGCGTTTGGACCAAGTCGCGCTCTGCGGTACCATATTGGCTTTCTATGGCCTCTAGAATTTTGCCAGATCGGACGAGGCTATAACAAGCGTCGGGGTTGGCTTCGTAGCTCGTACCCTTGCTGTCGGACTCGGTATGGTGATAAAGAAGATTTTGCTGGATCAAGACGCTCAATCCATTTCGGAGGAATCTTGGAGGGAGGGATGTGTGCTGGGCAAGTTGCGCGATAGTAGATCGACCTTTGGTAAGAAGTGCGGCAAGGATTCGCTGCGTCCAGACCTTGTTAGCAACGCGCCTAACCCCGCTGTTGCAATAAGGAGGGGATGGCAAAAGAAGCGTACCGATGGAAGCTCGCCGTACAGATCGTTTACAAGGAGAGCACAGAGCTCAGCTGCATGCTTTGTCTAAAAGCTGGTTAGCTTCGATTCGTCGGCAGCATGCGCAGTCGTGTAGACTAACAACAAGCATTGCGATCGCTCCTAGAGATCCTCTCACTATCTCTAGAGCTCAACAATGGCTACCTTGAAGTCATTGAGGTTTGCATGAAACGAAAGGGTTAAGGATCTGATAGTAGACGGGTAGCGAAAATAAAAATGCAAGTGAGCGTCGACAGATTCGGGGAGCTTGTCAAAAATTGTGACTCTCATGAATTTTTCTGCCAGTCTGCCGCGCAGAGAAGCCCACTGCAACTGGGTGGGCTGGACGGGGCTGAAAGCGCTGGAACCGGTATCTGATTGGTAACCAGCAGGCGGGCGGAACGGCCTAGGAGTACTTAGTGGTGACCTAAGAATTCTTAACGCTATTTCGGTGCCTACAGCACTACCTACAGTAAGCTTTTGCCAGCGAACTACCTAGGCGGCCAGGCCAAGAGGCTCAGGCTCAGGCTCGGGCTGCGGAATAATAGCCATCACGTGATTGGCCGGATCCCGTGTCCGAAAATTAGACGGGAGCAGTTCGACGAGGCACTTCTTTTTGGTGCTCAATTGCTACTCGACGACGGCTCAAGGTTCGATCAATTGCCTACGCCACAATACCCAAAGATGATCTCGAGATCGGCTCTCGCGAGAAACGCGCAGCAGGCCGCGCGCAGGTCCTGCAGCGTGCGCCCAGTCCAGCAGCGAGGCTTCGCTGCTGTTGCTTCGTCTGGTGCCTTCGAAACCAGCGATGCCAATGGCCTCAAGGTAGCTTCCAGGGACACTCACGGCCCTACCACCAAGCTCGCGGTTATTGCCAAGGCCGGTACCCGTTATCAGCCTCTTCCCGGCCTGACCGTCGGTCTTGAGGAGTTTGCGTTCAAGGTTTGTTGTCCCGTCAGCAGTGTCTAGCTATGTTTGCAGTCTAACCGAGCCCCGTTAGAACACCCAAAAACGATCTGCCCTGCGCATCAACCGCGAATCCGAACTCCTTGGTGGCCAATTGACTGCTAATCACACCCGTGAGGCTCTCGTGGTCGGCGCCAGCTTCCTTAAGGACGATCTCCCGTACTTCGCCGAGCTCCTTGCCGAGGTTGTCACCCAGACCAAGTACACCAGTAAGAAGACCGAATAATGTGCAATTGACGGCACGAAACTGATATCGGCCGCTAGCCCACGAGTTCCACGAGGATGTTGAGCGTGTGCTGCACCTCCGCCAGTCTGCCAACAGCGCCAACGTTGCCGCCATTGCCCTCGACAACGCCCACGCCGTTGCCTTCCACACCGGCCTTGGAGCTCCCCTCGCTCCCTACTCCGCTGTTCCCGCGCAGAAGTACCTGAACGAGGAGCATGTTGCCAGTTACGCCGACGCTGTCTACACCAAGCCCAACATTGCCATCGTCGCCGAAGGTGCCAACGCCGAGACTCTGTCCCGCTGGGTCAGCCAATTCTTCAAGGACGTCCCTGCCTCTTCCCAGAGCGGCCAGTCCCTCAAGACCGAGGCTACCAAGTACTTTGGAGGCGAGCAGCGTACCGCCAACCCCGCCGGCAACTCCATGGTGATTGCTTTCCCTGGCTCCGATATCAACGCCTCCAAGCCGGAAATTGCCGTCCTTGCTGCACTGCTTGGCAACCAGCCCTCTATCAAGTGGTCTCCAGGCTTCAGCCTGCTCTCCAAGGCCGCATCCGCCATTCCTGGTCTGTCCGCGTCTGCTTCTAGCCTCGACTACTCCGATGCTGGTCTCCTGGCTATCCAGCTCACCGGTGCTGCCGCATCTGTCCGCAAGGGCGCTCAGGATACTGTCAAGGCTCTCAAGTCCATTGCTGAGGGCTCCGTCAGCAAGGAGGACGTCAGCAAGGCTGTCGCCAACGCCAAATTCGATACCCTCGACAAAGCTCAACTCCGTGACTCCAGCATTCTACTGGCTGGTAACGGCATTATCAGCAACGGCAAGCCTCTGGACATTGCCAGCATTAGCCAGTCTTTCGATGCTGTTAGCGCCGACAAGCTGCAGAGCGTAAGTTAAAATATAACGGAATGAATTTGGATGCTTTCAGCTAACTTTATGACAGGCTGCCAAGGCTCTCCTAGACGGCAAGGCCACCGTTTCCACTGTTGGCGACCTTTTCGTTCTTCCCTACGCTGAGGAGATTGGCCTTCGTGTATAGATGCGTTTCGAAACACAAAATCTTGTACCAATAGTCAGGACGGACTAGACGCGGAGGATGACGTTGTCTGATTGTCAATAACTGTAGTAGAAAGAAATCTTATTTGTTCTTGCAATTTTGCTTGCGTCAGATATATTCTCCCTGATTCCCTATGCGTGAAGTCAAACAGTCGCTGGTACTTTGGTCGGCGACGGTCGCGGACGGTTGTTGAAAGACAGACAGCTAAACGAAACAATGATCAATGCAAGGCCTGCAAGCACCCAGGCGCAAGACTGGTGTTTTCTACATTGTATCTATCAGACATTGAGACCGGGGTGAACTACTTCATTAAAGCCGCAGTCGAAACTGATGCTGTGTTACCAGTAGTCAATAAGCACGTAGGCTCTCGCATTGAGAAGCTCTTCCCCTGGACAAGGAATCAGGGTGGTCTCGTGTGTCGTTCGACGCGGCAGTTTTGGGTAAGTAGTTTTGGAAGCTTCCACCCACAGCAAAGGAGAGGATACAAGAGGGTACCTCTGAAGCCTGGGCAGCGTTAGCATTCGCACTGTATTCACGCGCTTTGTACTTTTTGGTTTGGGGGAAATGGCGCAGAATATGTGCCCCTTCACCGTGCACCAGTGACTAAGCACTGTACATCTACTGTGCGTCTAAGCCCTTTCGCGGTAGACCTAGGTACCTTACTCCCGCTGTCTGGCTCTGATTGTGGACACGGCCTGGCCCTTTTCCCACTAGTCAGGCAAGAGCGACAGGGTAGGGGAAAACAAAGCCTCATCAACCCTCTCCACAGCGAGACCTCAGTCCTTTTCTTGCCTGCAAACCATCTCTCCATGCCCGCTGCGCCTATTCAGAGGCAATCCTAGCGGCGACGAGCTGGGTGAACACGGCGGCGACCAAGATCCTTCTGTTTGGCATACCTAAGTTGCCCCTCCTGGTAAGCTGCCGCCCGCAGCACACTCCTTTGTCGCCAGCGTCTCGGCTCTGTATTTTGTTTGCAGCAGGTGCTCGATCAAACCCCTGAGTCCTTTATCGCCGCTCACCAATTCAGTTGCTCCGCGCAACATTAAAGCACGCACTAATCCCTCAATCGAGCAGGCCGAGTGGAAATTGCAACCTGGTATTCTCCCAACCTTTCGGTTCAACGACAACTATCTATCCTACGCCTCGAGGATCCAACCCGAGCTACCCGCACACGCTGACAGGTTCGTCTTGCGCATCCCTTCCCGTATGGTCTTTAAAACTGTTTGGTTGGTGTCTCTATTTTGTCACGCAAGAAATGTTGCTCGAATGTGCGGCACATGACGCATACTTCAAACTTTCGTGGCTTTGAGAGGCTTGAAGTCTATACATTCAGATGGCTGACCTTGGTATGCATTCACGCAGGAGGCTCTCGCACTGCGGTACTGTTCGGAACTTGACTGAACTTATCTACATCTCAATTTTGACCCGTCGAGCCATCGTTCTATTTGGCCCAGTTCAGTAGAGTCTGCACAATGCCACCAAAGAAAGATCCTGCGTCTTCTGGCGGCAAAGGTGAAGGCCGTGGACAGAATGGTAATTATATTCGCCTTTGGCCTTCATCCTTTCAAGTCTTGCTGACGTGCGGCCTACAGGCAATCGACCTGGCTTCCGAACCGATACGGCGATTTCGAACAAGGGTGCGGCCGGGGAACGAGTCCTCCAGCCCTGGGTTCCGGACTCTAGCGACGGTCTCGACGCGAGCTTGGAAGCACCAACCAACAGTGGTGCTTGGGATCAATTCGCGGCAAATGAGCGACTTTTCGGCCTTAAGACCGACTACGACGAAAACATCTACACAACTGCTATCAACAAAAGCCATCCTCAGTATCGCGAAAGAATAGCTGCAGCTGAGAGAAAGGCGCGCGAGATTGAGCGCAGTGCTCCCACTACTGCGCACGTAGCTGAAGAGCGAGTGATGGACTACAATGGCTCTACTGGTGGAGATGATAATGAGGAAGACAAGTACGTCGAGTTGCGCCACACTACGCCTTCGTAGTATTAACTTTGGAACAGGTACAGTGGCGTCCGCCGACAGGATTTCCCGCCTCTGGGTGGCGGGCGAGAGAACAGATACACACCTCCCGCCAAGAGAGCCCCGGCTGCGCAGTCAAATGTCAAAGGCGCCCCAGTGGACCCTGCAATTATTTCTTCGCAGATAAAAGCACCGCATAAAAGGCAGACACCCGCCGCTACTGCTGCTGGTGATCTGTCTCGTGGTCAAACTCCCGACCCTGCCAAGAACGAATCCGCCTCCAAGCATCAAACCTCCAAGGCTGCGGACACGCAGTCTGTTCATGATAAACCGGTAGATGCCAAAGCGGCACAACCAGGGGACTCCAAGAAATTAGAGAGGAAAGTCACGGAAAGCCCTTCAGCCGCCGGCTCTACTGCCCTTGTCGGCGCCAAGCCTGCACTTGATACCCCTAGCGCGACGTCAACTGTTGAGCGTGACGTCCTGAACTCGTTCAAAACTTTCGCTACTCAGCAGCGTATGAACGCGGAAAAGGTACGAAGCAGCAAGGCCAAGGCTGACAAAGAGGTCAAGCTCACGGAGCTGCGAAAATTTGCCACGAGTTTCAAACTTTCAACGCCTGTTCCGAACGATCTCGTGTCTATCATTGCAAAAGATCCCGCGAGGCAGAAAGAAATTCAAGCTCGAGCAATCAAGAACGCCGAGGAAGTCGCCAAAGCCAAAGCAGATCCTTCTTCCAAGAGCTCACCAGCCAGTGGCAAAGGCACTCCTCCAAAAGCCGGTGATCAAAATACTGCCATGGCTACGCCTACCGATGCACGTAACGCGCGGGCTCCGGCAGCACCGCACGGAACTTTGCCCACTGGTACGCCGAACCGACATACCGGGGCTCGTCAGCCATATCCCCCGCAATATCATGGCCAGGGATACAGGAATAACCGCGGCGGTCCACATAATATGCCTGCTCAACAAACTGGTAACTTGGCCCAGCGGCTACGCAACGTCGAGCAGCAGAAGTTCTCGCAGCCGCCCGCCGCTCAGCAGGCAGTTGCTAGTCAAGACGCACGCGCGCCGCCGACTGGACCGTCTGGCACAAACGACGCCAACTTCAACCGTCGGCACAGCGCTCTGCCTGGCCACATGAGTGTCAAGCTGAATCCCAACAGCCATGAATTCCGGCCAAGCCCGTTTGCCGCTTCTTTCAACCCCAACAGTCATGCGAGTGCGGGTTCAAGCCCTCGCTCCACTGTCAACAATGTTCCTGACGCAAACACTGCCGCTGCCGCAACTGGGCACCAGCTTGTCCGACGCAAGACCAAGGCTGTTGATGTTCACAAGTGCAACATTCTTGCCCACATCAAAACCATTTCTCCTCCCCAAGGCCGCAACTGGGATGACAATGGCGGTCTGCGACCTTCGTACGATACTATGCCCACGTGGCGCCAGCTTCGGGATGACGAGAAGGCCGACTCGACAATGCACCTCACGTACAAGGAATACTTTGAACGAAACCCGTTTTCCGGGCCTGCCATGGCAACGCCAAACCCTCAACACGCTCTCCCCCATATCGCGCATCAACACCAGCTGCCTTTTCACCTTCAACATGGCTCGCATAATATGAGCCAGCGCCAGTCTCCAGCTATGCCGCCCATGCAAATGCACACACCTCATCACGGCCCTGGCCCTCATGGCCAGTATGGAAACGATGATCATCGCATGATGCACTCCAACTCTCAACAGTCGTTTGCATCGCCCCGCATGGCCCAAATGCCGATGGCGTACAACTCGCCCGGCCAGATGGCGTACAACCAGCCAGTATATATGGGTGGAGGTACACCGCAAATGGGCCAGTACCGAAGCTTCTCCAATAACCACCATCACTACGCACCACCCCAGGGACCTATGATGATGCAGCCGCACTTCATGGCTACGCCACAGGGAATGGTTGGTGGCCCGCAGATGATGTATCCAAATGCCCATGGACAGTTCATGCCGCCTTCTGGTCCGCCACAGCCAGGCCCTGGACCAAATGGATATCCTAGCCCAGGGCGGCCTTCAGCCTCTGCGATGGCTCACCAAGGATCGCAGCAAGGTCAGCCCATGTATGGCATGAGTCCGAGTGTACAGTATAACCAGCCAGTCTACGGACAAATGCAGGGGGGCGCGCCAAGCCAGTGAGAACGTCGGCAACAATCTTGACAACACCCACCAGCGAAGCAGTCTGCGACGCGCGGATACACTGCCGCAATCGCGCCAGCTGGGCTGAGCCCCCATTGAGCGCTTATTGGTGTGACGAACAGCACACATGCTTATCGTGGGAAGAGCCGCCCTATTATTGCGCACCAAGAGCAGCAACAGCAGCAATATACAAGGCAATGCAAAGAATTATTACTTGAAACTGCGTATCCAGCACGAAAAGCGGAGTTGCTATCGAGTTTGAGGCAAAAGAAGGGCCTGACTGAGCTGTCCAAACATTTGGTGATTTTCTTGGTTTTTTTTTGTTTGCTTTATTTGAATCACAGCATTGCATCCACTAAACTTTTCCTGCTTGAGATGGAGAAGGGCGACAAGCCTACCTCAGGCACAAAGTCAGAGCCAGATTTGGATAGCCGGATGCTAGCCATGATGGCGGGCAGTCTAGACCTGCGGTTCCGAAGCAGTTGCAACGCGAAAGGAGTCGGCGGCCGGTGCCGAAATGTGCCCGGGACGCAAACCCGCGAGGCTCAAGTCAATACGGCAATATAGCTATCTATACAAATGGCGCTGTTGGAGGGGTGGGTGTCAATGATCAAGGCTCTACGGGCAACGATAGTTTGGACGGCCTGTTGGACACGGTGAAGGCCATGAACCAGCCGATCACGCTCAAAACGGTTTTCTATGTTCAGATGAGGAGATGTGCAGAGGCGATCTTGACGCACGGCAAAGATGAAGAGCGGCAGATGCAGATAGGGGTCAACAGGCAGAGGTAGATAGGCGAATAAAAACAAGAGTTGAAAAGTCAGATGGAGCTCAGATTGTATAAGTGACGAGAAGGATTGGAAAGCGCCAGGAGCGGCGGCGGCAGCGGAAGCCTCGGCGGCCAAGCCGAGCCGCTACTGGTTGGTATAAGGTAGTTTGCCTTGACCAGGAGCCCCCCGAACAGTGAGTTGAGTGGTGAAACACGCCACAAAGAAGCCTAGTGAGGTGAAGAGGCAAGTGTGGAGGCGGACGGGATGGGATGGCGGCTGCGGCAGGGATGGAGAATGGGAGATCTAATTTGGTTGAAGGGGGAGGCCGAGAGAGAGAGAGAGAGAGAGAGAGAGAGAGAGAGAGAGAGAGAGAGAGAGAGCGGAGCTGGCGTGTAGGCGTGTTAGTGACTGGTTGGCTGGCTGGTAAAACATGTTGAAGTGGGAGAAATTAGGGCCAAGCATGAAATTAGCAGGAATTGGGCTGGAGCGGGCGGAGAAGAGGGCCTCCCGGGAATATATTACTATTGGTTTCCCATTGCCACATATTAATGCGGCCAACATAAATTGTACATGGGAAGGCGAGGCGAAGTGGATTAGGAAGAGCAGGAGGAGGAGGAGGAGAGGAGCGAGCTGCCCCAAATTGGCAGGCGTAGGTACGCATGCATGCAAAGAAGGTATATTGAGAAAAATGCATAATAAAATAATTGGCGTGGTTTCAGTTGGACTTGGTTGTTCGTCTGCTGTAGATGTAAATGAAAAGGGACAGGTGCATTGATTGATTGTCGGCCAAGTGGTCGGGGTCAGTCGGGTCGGGTCGGTTGCATGGTGAAGGGACATGACAGTGACGGAAACAGGAATGGGGCCGCCTCAGCTGAGCGAGGGATGGATGGATGAGCTGGGGTCAATGTCAATGACTACCTTACTGGTAGTTGGGCGTAGACGGCATTCCGCGGACAAAAAGTGGTTTCGTAGGACTACGGACCACCAAGGACTGGAGGGCTGGCAACATTCCGAAGCAGCAGTTGTAAATGGGTGGTGTGCAGCCGACTGCAACAGATGCCAGCCAGACTAAAAGTAAATGTTTGAGCCGTCCGTAGTTGTGCGACCAGCTGGCCCAACCAATCAAAGCGGCCCTTTTTTTTTTCACATTGGCGTTGACGTGCCGTATCTTTCTTCTCACCATGTCTCTCTTTTCTTCTTCTTTTTTCTCGCCAGAGCGCAAGCCAAGCCGCTGATGTGCATTGCGCAGAGCGGCTGATCAGAACCGAAACAGGGGGAGGCTGGCGACGTTGACGGTTTCAGCTTCCGCAGGTCAGTCCAGCAAGTCAGCAGCGAGGAACGAGAGATTTAGCTCCCAGGCCAGCTTTTTCCTTTTTTTTTCGCCCTCTTTGGCGTGTTTCGGCCGGGTGGCGTCCGGAGGGGTTTCTGTACTGTTTGTCCGGGGGGCGCAGTGATTGGCTGGCTGTGCTAGGCTTGGGCGCGTGCTGGCGGGCAGACAGCAACGGCGGCGGCGAAGAATACATGACTGACGGCGAGTCCCCAGGGCCAACCCTTGCATTGTAACGTGCCCAGTGCATGATGCTGTTTTCTCCTCTTGTTCCTTTTTCGACTATATTGCTTGTTTTATTATTGCTGCTGTTGTTTTATTCCCTTGTACTTCTGATTCTGCTTGTGGCCTGGAATCGACAGCAGCACCCTCGCCAGCCGCTGGCGCGACCCCCTGCGCTGCCTGAGTGACCACAGCCTTTACAGCAGCACAGCCGCTTTTGCCAGAACGCAGGAAGAAATAAAACGTCATGGAAAGTGGAGAATTCCACGTGTTGTGAATCTAGGTGTAACAGTATAGACTCGCCATGGCGGCGAAAAGGAATTCCATTGGAAGGTCGGTCCAAGCGATGCGCCTCTGGATCGGCGGTGCACACAAGGCGGGAACCAGTCATGAGCCAGCGGGACGGAGCCGCCCAAGGGGTTACTTTTTCTTGTCATGAATCATTTATTGGCTTTGGGCTATGGGTTCTTTGCTTTGCTAAAGAAAAGGAGGAATTTCAGAGTGAAAAAAAAAAAGGCAAAGAAAAATGTAGCCACAGGACTATCCGTGGCAATTTCCATCTCATCTAGAACCTGAGAGAGGGGGGGCCGGCCCCAGCAAAAGCCACGGATTTTTCACCGGTAATTATTTCTCCATAGTTGCATGCCGAGCACGTCAACAATAGAGGAAGAATAGGCCACCAAGTGTCGGTATGGTTCCTGTTGAATGATCACGTCGTCGCGCTGTGGAGAGGCCCCAAGGCAAAGGTTATTACTCGTGGCTCCAAGGAGGTGCGCCGCTGTGGGGACGTCATGCATCAGATATACTGAGATGGATGGTTGAATGGCCGCGAATGGCAAGACGCCCAGACGCCACGCCACCACACCTTGTTCTATACCTTGTTCGCCGACTATCTGCAGGGCCAAGGCCGCCCAGGCACAGGTACGGATATAGGAACTGGTCCTGCATTAAAGCACGTCCCTGCTCAACTCGAGCTTGCCCAATAGTCTTGCGATATTTTGCATGACAGGAGCCTCTTTTTCTCTCTCTCCCTTCCCCGCTACGGACCTAATCAACTAATCTATCCCAAGTACAGCCAGGCAAAGGCCAGGTACATGGGTGCACACCAAGACCGCCCCCAGCCCAGCCCAGCCCAGACCAGACCAGACCAGCCCACATACGTAGACCAGGCAGGACGGGACGGCCACCAGCAAAAGAAAGAAAGAAGAAGAAAAGGTCATGACGAGGTAACCTTGCAGCGAGCAGAGGGACAAGCATCCCCGCTTTTGCTACCGGTCATAAAAAAATAAAAAAATAAAAAAAAGAAGCAGTGAATCTGTTTCCCCTGGTCTGCAGCCCCCCTGTAACAGCCGGAGCGCCACACCACCACCACCTCTCCCCCTCACCCTCACCCCTGGCGCCTAGCAGCCAACCACGCTTGCCTCATCGGCATGCTCTCGCGACACACACTTACAAAAGGATCACCATGGCCCGTCACTTGCCTCTCACTTCTTTCCTTTCCGAACCAGGCACGCACACTCTCTCTCACGCACACTCCTTTTCTCCGATTCATTCACTTCTTTGCTAGCAAGGAAAAAACTTTCGACAAATAAACAAGTCCCACCCCGGTTCTCTCAGCTTGTTTTTTCCCTGTTACGCAACATTTCATTCCTTCATTCACATCAACCTTTTTTTTTCCGAGCTGTGCTCTTTCGAACGACCTCTCCCGCTATAAAAGCTCAGCTGCCTGTGGTTAGCTTTGTCCGTTTTCTGCTCTCGTACGTTTTCCAAACTCTTGACATTTCTCTCGTCCAAGCTGGTTTCTTGACGACTTACACGCCTCATTCTTTGACAGATACACTGCACTCCTTTCGTCTTCTCTTTTGACAAGAGAAATCACACAAAAAACACACACGCTCTCTTTTCTTTTCGACATTGACTGTCGCATCACCCCCATCTTTCTTTCAAAAGATCTACACACACACACACACCCGTCAACATGCAAATCATCGCCTCTCTCGCCGCCGTCCTGGGCATGGCCGCCTTTGCCCAGGCGCACATGGAAATGACCAATCCGCCGCCCCTGCGCTCCAGCAAGAACAAGTTCTCCACCAATGTCGACTACGAGATGAAGTCGCCCCTCAGCGCCGACGGCAGCAACTTTCCCTGCCGCGGCTCCATCGGCCTCGTCGGCACCGACCAGGGCAAGGCCGTCGCCGACTGGCCTGCCGGCTCCAAGCAGAGCCTGACGGTCGACGGCAGCGCCTTCCACGGCGGCGGCAGCTGCCAGGCCTCGCTCTCGACCGACAAGGGCAAAACCTGGACCGTCATCCACTCGTGGCTCGGCAACTGCCCGTCCGGCCCCGGCCCGACCTCGTACGACTTTGCCGTCCCGGCCGACGCCCCCGCCGGCGAGGCCGTCTTTTCCTGGACCTGGTTCAACAAGATTGGCAACCGCGAAATGTACATGAACTGCGCCGTCGTCAACATCCAGGCCGCCAAGTCCAAGAAGCGCCGCGGCGTCGCCATGAGCTCCCGCCCCAGCATGTTTGTCGCCAACGTCGGCAACGGCTGCGGCACCTCCGAGGGCAAGGACCTCCAGTTCCCCGACCCCGGCGCCGACGTCACCACCAGCGGCAGCAACTTTGGCCCTCCCACCGGCAAGTGTGCCACCGGCGGTGGTGGCGGCAACAACCCTGCCCCCCAGCAGCCCTCGTCCTCTGCTTCATCTGCCGCTCCTAGCGTTCCCGTTGCCAGCAGCTCCTCTGCCGCCGCCTCTTCTTCTGCTCCTCTGCCCACTGGCACCCAGAAGCCGTCCCCCTCCATCCCCGGCGGCGTCTTCGCCACCGTCAGCGAGACGACGTCTTCCGGCGCCGCTCCCACGGCCTCTGCCAGCACGCCCGCCGCTCAGCCCACCACCGTCCAGACCTCGATCCGCCCTTCGTCTGGCGCGCCCTCGGCCACCAACTCGACCCCCGCTGCCTCCAACTCTGTTCCCGCGGCCACCGGCTCCAAGACGACGTCCGCCGCCGCCACCCCTGCTCCTACCAACGGCGGCGGCTCTGCCGGCTACCAGGCCGGCGCCTCCTGCGACGAGCTCGGCTCGTGGAACTGCATCGACGGCAAGCAGTTCCAGCGCTGCGCCTCTGGCAACATGTGGTCCGTCCCCATGGGCCTCGCTGCCGGCACTGCTTGCCAGCCCGGTGTCGCCAAGGACATTGTTTTTGTCTAAACTGGCATGGGCCCAGGTTTCGCAAGTCAAAAGGAGCGTGGAAGGCTTCTACGTCTCAGTGATGGAGACTAGAAAGAGAAGAAGAAAAGACCTTCGAATGACTTGAACGATAAAGAACCCAAGAAACTCGCAGCTTTCCGCGCATTTATTGTACATTTTTCTTCTGGATTCTTGCCACCAACACTACATTTCATTTCTTATGTTGCCGACGTGCAGCTGACAATTATTGCATTGGACACCCGTTTGGGCCTGTCTCCTTTTTTTATGAAACATTCTTTTTCGAGGGAAAATAGCAAATCTCATCGTGTGTTTTTATATCTTTTGTTTTGGCATTGTTGGGCTCGTCATGCTCCCCTTCTCAGCGAATGAGAGGAGGATAGAGAAGAGCGATATCTGGCTATATCAAAATTTCTCTCGTCTCCTCTTTAGGTGCCGCTTAGGAAAGAAGCAAAGAAAGATGACTGAGCCCTGGAGCGAGCATTTTGATATATTTGTGCAGATAGACGAGACAATTTTGCGAAATAGACCACGGCTTTTATAGCAACTTTTACTGAGCACGGCGTGACTGTAGTCTTGGGTAGTTGTCGTGCCAGACAGACGGCAATCTTCAGTGCACAGCACTTTTGTACAAAAAAGTATTTCGTAGAGCACATTTGCAGTCTGCTTTTGAAGGGGTTTGGCTTTTTCATTTTCGTCTCGCCAAAGTCTGGTAAAAGCCTTGACTTGCGTAGCAGCTATTGATAGGTACATAGGTTGCTTGTTGCCAGGGCAAAACCTCAACGCAAAGTACCTTGCGTAAATGTATACAGTACAAATGTTGGCAGCCTTTCTTTGGGGGGATTGGATCTTTCATTTTCGTTTGACCAAGTATAAGCCTCGACTTGCGCGGAGGCAGCCCAGCTATTGATAGGTAGCTAGGTTGCTTGTCACTGGCGCAGTTTTACTGCGCCTCGAGACCAAAGCGTTCCTGTTAGCAGCAACCTTGGTCTCGCCTGCAGGCACTAACATGACGCATTTTGCATACAGCCCAGCTCCTCCCCCAGAGGCCGCCGCCGCTGTACGGACACAGATTGCCTTGTATGTAAGCCCTCTCTCTTGCGATTGGCTTCCATGTCGTCCTCGGCATCCAGCCCTTTCTTTTCTTTTTTTCCATTTCCTCAAGCGGATGCATTTTAATCAAGTTCTTTAATTGACACATTAAATCTTTTCAGCCACAAACGTTTTCACCGACCAGCTGGCTCACTCTGCGTGGGCGGCCTCTCCTCTCTTCAGCGCTTGAGAATCTTGTCATCCACACCCCAGCGCGCGCGCCGAACGCCACCTTTCCCCCTCCAAAGAGGGTACAGTCGTCGTGCGCGACCAACCTCTCCCGCAGGCCGACAGCCACTCACGTCCCCCCTCCCCCTCCCCTCCATCTTGGCCCGTTTCTGTTTCTTATCCCCCCCTCTCTCTCTCGAAGCACCTGCACCAACGCCTTGTCGCATCCAAATGACTGGGCCGGCATCGCCAAGCACAGAAGGTCCTACCTTTGCGCCTCCTCAGTTACCACCCGGCTGGATCGCGCAGTGGGACTCGTCCAGCAGAAAGTACTACTACGTCCAGCTCGCCACCGGCGTCTCCCAGTGGGAGATTCCTACCGAGGCCGCCAAAACCGGCAGCACCCCCGCGCAGCAGGAAGATCACCCCTACGGCGTCCCTCCTCCCGAGATTATCACGCATCCCGACGGCTCCCAGACGGTCAAGCACGCCGACGGTCGCTTAGAACCAATCATGTCTGACGGTAGCAGAGGCGTGGGCGATGGCCCTTCGGGAGACCGCGGCCTTGGTGTAAGCAACCCTTTCTGCTCCCGTGGCTCTTGGTCGCGGGTTCGTATGTTTTTTCCCCCAGGCATTTGCGCTGACAACAAGCTCCTGTTAGTCCATGGCGATGAATGCTCTTCTCGGCGGCAAACAAGGTGGTGGTGGTAGCGGCGGCGGCGGCATGGGCAATCTCGGTAACCTCGCGAACCAATTTCTCGGCGGCGGCAGCAGCGGAGGTGGTGGCGGCAAGACCTCGTCTGGTCTCGGCGGCAAGCTCGTCGGCCAGCTTGCCTCGAACCTGTTTTCACCATCAGAGAAGCCCCCGGCGCCGTCAAACTACCATGGCGGCCAGAACTCGAATGCGGCATCGCACCAGCAGGGCGGCCTCGCTGGTGCCGTCATGGGCGGCGTGGCCAGCATGTTTGGCGGTCAGCACTCCTCGGGTAACCAGGTAAGCGGTTTTTCCCCATATTCATGCAGCCAGATTTGCAGGAGCTGATCAGCATTCATCACAGAACTTTGGATACTCCAACACTGGCACCGGCGGTACCTACTCCTCCAGCAGCCCCGCGCCGACCTACAACCCGCCCGGCTCGAACCACAACGTCTCCAGCTCTAATCAAGGCTCAGGCGGCTCCAACCACGGCAGTCAAACGACACACGGAAGCGCCTCGCAAAGCCACTCCTTCTCGGAGAAGCCATCGCACCAATCCAGCCAGTACAGCGACGGCAGCTACTCGCAGCAGCCCCCCAGCTACGGCAGTCAGTCGCAGCACGGCAGTCAGCACAGCTACGGCGGCGACCAGTCAAACTACTCGAGCCAATCCACCTACAACCAGTCGTCGTCCCACGGCGGACAAGGGCACAACTACAGCGGCTCGCACGGCGGTCATCAGCATGGAGGACAGCAGCATGGTGGGCAACAGTACGGTAGCCATGGCCAGCAGCACGGCGACGGATACAACTCTGGCAACCAGTACGGCGGTCAGCACAACCAGTACGGAGGCGGAGGTGGAGGCTACCAAGGCCAGAGTCAGGGCTATGGCGGCGGTCGTTACTAGAGTATATGGAATGAAGCATCTCGGCGAGCAGCTGCTTCTCATCACTCTCTAGCGCAACCACGTACCTCCGTCAGCATATACCCCCTGATTCTTGTCCTGGTGCCTGCAGAGCATACAGCACCGGGTCGGTCTTTTCTACGTCTGGATATACAAAATGTCTTTATATCATTTCCTTGACCCTCGTTTTTTCATCGGTGTTCAGCTTTTATGAATGAGACGAGGAATGCGGCGCTCTGGGTGTGGACGGCTGGTTGAATGAATAATGAATGACGTGCGTCTGATGGCATGTGCCTTTCTTTCCAAGGCCGCTGTGTTCATAAGAGTATTATGGTGGCAAAAGGCAATTACGTGACAGTCTTTTCAGTAAATTTCAATTCCTATTTTAAAATCACAGCTTTTTACACCCAAAGTATACAAGAACGTAAACCCCTTGCCAGCGGAGACTTGTCAGCGGAGACTGAGGGGAGGCAAAAACTTTAAAATTACAAGAACTCAATACACGCCTGCTGATGAAATGTGCAGAATTCAATCCCTCTTCTTTGACACAGGCTCGTCGGTAGTGGCAATGACCGTCATGCGGTTCGCAACCCATCTGGCAAGGAACAGGGTCGCCACAGCTACAAGAACAATGTAGCCGGCCGTCAGCAGGAGGGACTCGGGAACAACGTTGAAAAGATACGGATCCAGGATGAGGTCGACGAGCACGGGTGGTGGATTACGCATGAGCTCGGTGTGGTGGGAGAAGTAATCGGCCGCCGCGTGAACCCGGAGGAGCAGAAGAGACGCCGTTCGCTCTTTGGCGTCTTTCGAGGAAGCACTTCGACGATGGACCCGAGGGGTCTGATTCTCGGTCTCGGCCTGGCGCGCGGAGGAGTAGTTGTAGAGGGAGAGCATGAGATCTGGTATTGTCCATACTGCATCTAGCTCATGCACATCCATGGTAAATTTCGTAGGTTCCTGGACGTTTTTCATGTCGTATAAGCACATGAATAATATGGTTTTGCATGATATATGTTTGTATGTTGATGCAGGTCACGAGCGTGCTATTGCGGGGGGGGGCTTACAATGGCGGCCCAGCATACTCGTAGCTCATATCGCTGACCCGGCGTGAGGCCATCGAGTATGAACCAGCTGGCGCTGCCAGGGGGTTTGCCCCGGGCCACTGGATTCGTGTCATCGTGGAAGGTGCGGCTGAGGCTTGTACGGAGCGACAAGTTCGTCGCGGGGCCGATGACGTCGAGGTTGAGGTCAGATAGCGATGGCGAGGCTAAAGGGTGGGTGACGGGCTCGGGGCCGGTGAAGATGATTTTGTCGGCATTGGCGGCGACATGGCTGGTAAGCGTGGCCAGCGTTGCTATAAGCCGCAGGAGGGGACCTGTATATAGATTCATGGTGAAGCAGTTTATGTTTGGTCTTTACGACTGGACAGTATAGCTTTTAAAATGCAATGTCATTTTGTTGTTTCGCCTCTCAACTTGGATATACAAAAAGTGGCGCTCTACTGTTTGGTTGTGACTAGACCTCGCCCCGCAGCCTCAATGGTGTGGCGCAGGAGCTCATTTGGTAGCTAAAAGTACTGGTTACACGAGCCGTCGCGCTAAGATGGGTGGAAGAGCAGGTACACAGTGACGCGCGACGCGTGACAAAGGAAAACACACACAAAACGGAGGGAAAATAACAGTGGCGAACAATCCCGGACCAAGTGGGTGCCCGGGGGTAGCTCCCGAGATGGGCTTGGGCCCTGCAGGCGACATGTTCCCTGAAGAGAAGGTGAGGAAAGATGACCGTATATACAGGAAAAACAAGGGTTGAGAGGGGAGGACGCCCTTTTCCGGGATCGATTCGACGGGAAGAAGCATATGATGATGGTTGTAGCGGTCGGTATATTATTGGAAGCGGTGCTCATCTCGTTGGTGGGTAGGACACAGACAAAGTCTAATTTGGCGGCCACAGGAACAAGGAGGGGTAGGCAGATTGCTGGACTCGCATGGAGGAGAACCGATTCACGATTTTAGATGTTGTTGCATCTTGTGTTGCGAGTTGAAACTGTAGTGTTTGCGCCGATGATGCCGTTCCAGCTAGCTTCGTCTCGCTTCAGCTCTGCACAGGCAAAGATATCTCGGCATTTTAATTTCCATCGGTACCCTGCTGCCTGTAGCGGTGAAGGACCCCGGGTGCAGATTGATGAGAACGCGCTTACCCATTCGAGGCGTTGTCGCCTGGCCAGGCACGCCAGTCAACAAAATGACGATGTACCTCTGGCCACCCGCAGAAGCAATCTACAGTGGATGAGCACGCTGGAGGTACAGCGACGAGGGTGCATTTGCTGTGGCGCCGGGCCACTAAAACCATCAGCCTACAGGCACTGGTACAGCAAAACCAACCAAAAAGAGTGCGCCAATTGCCTGGTCCCAGCCAACCAGAAGCACCAAAGTCACCAAAGTCACCCCCTCCAGGGCTCCTCTCCGGTCGGCGCCCCCCCCTGTCTCGCCCAATTTCCCCCACCTGATAGCTCTGGCTCTCTTTCCTCTGGCCACCACACCACCGGGCTGCACCACCACCACACCCCAGCAACTCGACTGGATACCTGCAAAAGCCTTCGCCGGGGCACCATTTCACTTGACGAACCCGCCAGACCCTCCTTCCGAACCGCCAGCTCTACTTCTTTTGGCTTGCCCGTACTCTCTCCTTCTCTCCTCCCCATCCACTCATCGAATCGCATCTCCGAGTTTCAAACAACAAATCCATCGCCATGCGTGAGGTTATCAGTATCAACGGTATGGGCTCTCCGCGACCCCTTCTAGTTTACCCCTCCTCGCCCAACGCACAACGGGCGACGCAACGCGTTTTTTGCTCACCGCTGCCAACCACATACGCCTCCTCCCAACCCGACACTTGCTCGTGCACGCTATGAAATGCTATGATACTGACTGTGGTGGTGTTTAGTCGGCCAGGCTGGTTGCCAGATTGCCAATTCCTGCTGGGAGGTATGTTGCACATCCCCTATTCTTCTTCCCCTCTCCCATTGTAAACACGCGCCGGCTAACTCCTATTTACAGCTCTACTGCCTCGAGCACGGTATCCAGGTAATTTATTTCCGATGTTGACGCGGCGTGCCGCCTTGGACGTCGCGATCACAACAAGAATCTTACTGACGCTTCAACTAAACAGCCTGATGGTTACCTCACCGAGGAGCGCAAGGCTCAGGACCCCGATCAGGGCTTCAGCACCTTCTTCTCCGAGACTGGTATGACGACCATTTTCCCTCGGCGGCCGTTGTCACGCCATTAACAACGGGCTATCCATCGCTCGTTGAATGCTAACGCCACGACGCAGGTCAGGGCAAATACGTTCCCCGTACCATCTACTGCGATCTCGAGCCCAATGTCGTCGACGAAGTGCGCACCGGTGCCTACCGCAACCTTTTCCACCCCGAGATGATGATCACTGGCAAGGAGGATGCCTCCAACAACTATGCCCGTGGTCACTACACGGTTGGCAAGGAGCTCATTGACGGCGTCCTCGACAAGATTCGTCGTGTTGCCGACAACTGCGTTGGTCTTCAGGGATTCCTCGTCTTCCACTCCTTCGGTGGTGGTACCGGTTCCGGCTTTGGTGCTCTCCTCATGGAGCGCCTCTCCGTCGACTACGGCAAGAAGAGCAAGCTCGAGTTCTGCGTCTACCCTGCTCCCCAGACCGCCACCTCTGTTGTCGAGCCTTACAACTCGATTCTCACCACCCACACCACTCTCGAGCACTCTGACTGCTCCTTCATGGTCGACAACGAGGCCATCTACGACATCTGCCGCCGCAACCTCGGTCTCGAGCGTCCCGACTACATCAACCTGAACCGTCTCATTGCTCAGGGTAAGCAATTTTACATGTAAAACCTGTGCTTTCGGTGACAGCCATACTAACACGCCAGCAGTCGTCTCTTCCATCACTGCCTCGCTCCGCTTCGATGGTTCGCTCAACGTCGATCTCAACGAGTTCCAGACCAACCTGGTTCCCTACCCCAGAATCCACTTCCCCCTGGTTGCCTACGCTCCCGTCATCTCTGCCAACAAGGCTGCTCACGAGGCCAACTCGGTCCAGGAGATGACCATGTCTTGCTTCGAGCCCAACAACCAGATGGTCAAGTGCGACCCCCGCAACGGCAAGTACATGGCCACCTGCTTGCTCTACCGCGGTGACGTCGTCCCCAACGACGCCCACGCTGCCGTCACCACTCTCAAGACCAAGCGTACCGTCCAATTCGTCGACTGGTGCCCCACTGGTTTCAAGATTGGTATCTGCTACCAGGCTCCTGAGAACGTCCCCAACGGCGATCTCGCCAAGGTCAACCGCGCTGTGTAAGTTCTTCCCGTTTCTTCCAAATAGCAACACGACTAATGATACGTAGCTGCATGCTGTCCAACACCACTTCCATCGCCGAGGCTTGGTCGTCCCTGTCCGTCAAGTTCGATCTCATGCACTCCAAGCGTGCTTTCGTCCACTGGTACGTTGGTGAGGGTATGGAGGAAGGCGAGTTCTCCGAGGCCCGTGAGGATCTCGCTGCTCTCGAGCGTGATTACGAGGAGGTTGCTGCCGACTCTACTGGCGAGGATGAGGGCGAGCTTGAGTACTAATTGGGTGAAAACGCTATTTACTGCCAAGGGGGATTAATTTCTTTCGAGGCAGATTTGCCCACTCTCTGTGCCCCAGGGGGTGTTACGTTATAGTTCCATAAACACAAACATTTTTAATGTCAAATTCCCTTGTAAAGTTGAAACTGTTTGCCGTGGTGCAGATTGACTGCTGCTTCTACATACCGGTCATTCTTTGCTCTTATACGACAGTGACATGCGGAGCCTGTCGGGGTGGGAAATTTGCTGGATGCCGCCACGGCTTCACCACCCAACGATAACACCAAGAGAAAGAAAAGGCTTGGGACTCGGACCGCACTGAAACTAGATACTTAGGCCAGAGCCGATCATAATATCTAATTAGTTACTAATTCCTTGTCTGTGCTCGCTGACCTTGAACCGTGGCCGTCTCATTGCTTGCAGTCATGTGACGTCGTTATAATGACCCGTCGCTCTCCGCGCCTGTGGGCCACGCCGACCCAGAATGGTCTCCACCAAGGCGTAACCAAGCTCAACCTCCTCCAACCTCGCCTCGTCTTCCAGCTCCGGGTCTCTCGACAATCGCCATTTGCACTTGCCCTATCCTCTGCGACTGCGATTCCCGGCCCATCGACAGCGGAAACTTCAAGGCTCTCTTCAATCCTCTTCCTCTTCCCCACCGCATCTCGACCGGCGGCGGCGTCTGCCTCTCTCAACCCCCCCACCTACAAAGTCGAGCGTTTTCGTCGACGACAACCACATCCACCATGTCGGACCCGCGCGAGTCGTCGTCCTACTCCATCATCCCGAGAATTCGGTACAACACCATCGGCGGTATCAATGGTCCTCTTGTCATTCTTGACAAGGTATGAAATCTTCCCCGGCTCGGCGTCGCTGCCATTGACAGCGAGGAACATCGTTGGCTCTTTTTGGGCTTCCAGGCGCTAATAGCTGGCAGGTCAAACTGCCCAAATACAATGAAATTGTCACTTTGACACTGCCCGATGGCACGGAGCGCTCTGGCCAGGTTTTGGAAGCTCGAGGTAAGGCCGAGCAAGCTGTTGCATGGAATTTAGACTTTGCTAACCGACTTCAGGTGACCGAGCCGTTGTTCAGGTATGACGGATTGTGTCATACGGACGATGCGTGACTTGTTGCTAATAACGTGTTTATAGGTCTTTGAGGGCACCTCCGGTATCGATGTGAAGAAGGTAACGCATTTCGAAACGCCCTCAATTACGCTGCAGAGACTGACAGGCAACCATAGACCAAGGTCGAATTCACCGGTGAGAGCTTGAAGCTCGGCGTTTCCGAGGACATGCTTGGTCGCATCTTTGACGGCTCCGGTCGCGCCATTGACAAGGGCCCCAAGGTTCTTGCCGAGGACTACCTTGACATCAACGGTAGCCCTATCAACCCATACTCTCGTGTACGCTGCGAACGATGCCTATCGACAGAGCACTCAAATGCTGACAGGTAGCAGGAATATCCCGAGGAGATGATCTCCACTGGTATCTCGGCCATTGATACCATGAACTCGATTGCTCGTGGCCAAAAGATCCCCATTTTCTCAGCCTCTGGTCTTCCTCACAACGAAATCGCCGCCCAGATCTGCAGACAGGCTGGCCTGGTCCAAAAGAAGGGTATTACCAACAAGGGCGTCCACGACGGCCACGAGGACAACTTCTCCATCGTCTTTGGTGCCATGGGTGTCAACTTGGAGACTGCCCGTTTTTTCACTCGTGACTTTGAGCAAAACGGCAGTCTGGAGAAGACTACGCTGTTCCTTAACCTTGCCAACGATCCTACGTACGCAGCTATAGCTAAGCTTCTGTCGAGTTTTGTGCTAACACAAATAATAGTATCGAGCGTATCATTACCCCTCGTCTTGCTCTGACAACCGCCGAATACTACGCCTACCAGCTCGAGAAGCACGTTCTGGTCATTCTTACTGATCTTTCTGCCTACTGCGATGCCCTTCGTGAAGTTTCTGCCGCCAGAGAGGAGGTCCCCGGTCGTCGCGGTTACCCCGGTTACATGTACACGGATTTGTCGACGATTTACGAGCGTGCTGGTCGTGTCGCCGGTCGCAACGGTTCGATTACTCAGATCCCTATCCTGACGCTGCCCAACGACGACATCACCCACCCTATTCCTGATTTGACCGGCTACATTACCGAAGGACAGATCTTTGTCGACAGAGCTCTGGATAATCGTGGCATTTATCCTCCCATCAACGTGCTGCCTTCGCTGTCTCGTCTGATGAAGTCTGCCATTGGTGAGGGCATGACTCGCAAGGACCACGGTGACGTGTCCAACCAGCTTTACGCCAAGTACGCCATCGGTCGTGATGCGGCGGCGATGAAGGCCGTCGTTGGTGAAGAGGCCTTGTCAGCGGAAGACAAGCTGTCGCTGGAATTCCTTGACAAGTTTGAGCGCCAATTCATCAGCCAGGGACAATACGAGTCTCGTTCGATTTACGAGTCTCTGGATCTTGCCTGGAGTCTGCTGCGCATCTTCCCCAAGGACCTCCTGAACCGTATCCCAGCCAAGGTTCTCAACGAGTACTACCAGCGTGCGCACAAGGATGTCAAGGCCAAGGGCAAGGCCCGCGCCGAGGCTGAGCAACAACAAGAGGAGGAGGCAAACTTGATTGATGCCTAGACGCACTCTGCAACGTGACGAAGCAATTATAGAAGCAGGGCGGACATAGGATGGGGAGAGAGGCGATTCGATGCGGCGCGAATGCGGGATTGAACAGTTACAAGGACATTGTACTGTAACAAGCTGCCGCGGGCTAGAGATCGCATGTATGAAGCCGAAGCTTTGTTTTTTTTTAATGTCATTGATTTTCTATAGTCGAATAGAAATTGAAATTGAATTGTTCAGTGCCATGTTCTGCTAGGACCGACTTGACGAGTCGGAGATTATGTACCCAGACGTTGATAACATGTTTAGCACGTAAATTGTGTGTGTGTCCGTACTATTCCGACGGTGACTGCTCAGAGAAATCCCCAGTGTATTGCAGATTTGGGTTCAGTCTAGAGCTGCTGACAACGCAGCACAAGTGTTAGTCCACACGGCTTCTAGATCCGGAGGGGGCTGGGGACACGCGATGGAACGCATGGTCCAATGGCAGATGCACGTTGGATTCTTCTCGCCCGTTGGCATTGATGCAACATGTCATGCAGGCTGGGCCGTTTCCGCGAAAGTTGCGAGTTAGTTTGGATGGTAGGTTGGTTGGCAGGCTGGGAGGGTGGACAAGGTGTGTGTGTGGTTGCAGCGGACTAACAACGGGCGGGCGGGGAGGGGGAAGACGGAGCCGAGCGAGTCGACCAAAGATTCGTTCGTCCTAGGTCTTGTTGGGTAGTCTGAGGTCTATTTGGCTAACGTGCGCCCCGTACGGAGTAGAGAAAACTAGGAACCATCATGATTGTTTTCTTGTTGGCAGCGGGGTTGAGCCCGTTGTTCTTGCGTGTCTCGGCGATTCTTTTTCATGGCTGAATGAAGCGATTGACTTTTAAGCCACTCCAGGCCCTTTTGTGGGTTCTCACACCGCGCAGAGCCTTGTGCCTGCTGGCTCCCTTTGCTTTGTTATTGGACCGGTAGTACGAACAAGTCCGGGGGGGGCGTTTTTCGTTTTTTACTGGTGCACTTTCCCCGGACAAGTCGGCAAGTCTGGGGGGAACCAGGGCGGGCGGGTGGCTGCTTAGCGGGCGGTCGGGTGACATCATACAGGGCAACATGTGCAGTGGCTGGGAGGAAGCTAGTAACTAACAACTTGGAGAGGATGGACAAAGAGATTTCGAGTATCCGTACTTTTGGACTGAAGTTGCAGAATACCCGGCTTGCTGCCTTTGCAATTTTAAGCCTTGAAATCGTCTCTGCTTAAAACAAAATGACCACGTCTACACTCACAATGTCGGGCTTCGCACCAAAACAAGGTGATCATCCCTCAGCTCTACACAACAACCAGGCTGCCGAAAGAGAACGGCTGGTGTTAATTTTAGTGCCGTTTTTTTTTCTTTACTGCTGCTACCGCTTGCCGCATCAACCCCGGATCGCCATGTTAATTTACCGCTACCGCCTCTTGCCAATTTGATTCTACACCCGGCCCGGTGGCGGGCGGACAACAACACCCACGACGCAAGTCACAGCGCAAACGACTCCTCACTGCAGCTCATTGCCCGTTCAGGTCTTGAAGCTAGCTCCTTCAACCCCTCTCCCCCTCCCATCAACTCTGCATCCCAACTAAAACAAAAAGACGAGTGAGAGAAAAAAGCCCGGACAAACGTCGCTAGCTCTGCGGGGGGGGGGCCGCTGACGGCGATCCAGCCTCTCTATGCCTTGTCCGGAACGGAAATTGGGGTAGTCAACTAATAACTTGCAGCCTTGACTCGGCTGCAGCTCGTCCGTCCATTTGCGCGCCGTCGTGCAACACACCGACGATATAATCCCACGCCCTCCCAGCTTCTGAGGCTTTGTTCTTCTTTCCCTTTTCTTTCCTCTCCTCGTCTCTGTAACTGAAGAGCTATCGTTGCTGTCCCTATCCTCCTGCCCGTAGCCTATCCCCTAGAGTTCTTGGCTGAATCTCTACTCCCCAACACCACCACCACGCCACCACCACCACGCCACCACCACCACGCCACCACCACCACCACTACCTACTATTCACACATACGTCGGGCGCAACCATGAGATTCGCTTCTCAACTCGCTGCCCTTGCAGCCGCCACCGCCTCCCTGCCCTGGCTCGCCTCGGCCGCGGCCAGCTCCAACTCGACCTCGTCGGGCCCGGACAAGGACGGCAAGTACTGGATCGAAGGCGACGGCCTGCGCGCCGCCTTTATCCCCTACGGCGCCTCCGTGTCCAACGTGCTGCTCAAGGACAAGCACGGCGTCGAGCGCGACATTGTCGCCGGCTGGGACAATGCCACCTACTACGGCGAGGACAAGCTGCACCCGCACTTTGGTGGCGTCCCGGGCCGCTACGCCAATCGCATCAAGAACAGCACCTTTGAGATTGACGGCAGGGCCTACCACATCACCCCCAACGAGAACCCGACCAAGGACCACCCGGACGGCGTCGACACGCTGCACGGCGGGCCCGACGGCTGGGACTACCGCAACTTTACCGTCGTCTCCCACACGAGGAACAGCATCACCTTTATGATCCTCGACCCGGACGGCAAGGAGGGCTTCCCCGGCGAGGTCATCTCGTACATCACCTACACCCTCCAGGGCATGGACTGGCACATCAAGATGATTGCCCTCTCGACCACCAAGAAGACGCCCATCATGCTCAGCAGCCACACCTACTGGAACCTCGACGGCTTCGCCAACAATGAGACGAGCACCGCCCTCAACCACACCCTGCACCTGCCCTACAGCGGCCAGCGCGTGGGGGTGGACAACATTCTCATTCCCACAGGCGAGTTTTGGTCCAACAAGAATGGCTCCGTCAACGACTTTTGGAGCGAGGCCCGGCAGATTGGCCATGCCATGGGCGAAAAGGACCTTGTCAACAACTGCGGTTTCAACTGCACTGGCTATGGTGAGTATTTCGCGGCGCTGCACACAGTAGACAATCGGCGACCGGCTAACACCGTCTTCCTTGAACAGACAATTGCTTCCTCGTCAACCGCGACCACCTCGGCCCTTATGACTGGCGCACCGAGGGCCCCGTCGCCCGCCTGAGCTCCAAGTGGTCCGGCATCGCCATTGACGTCTTTACCGACCAGCAGGCCTTTCAGGTCTACAGCTGCAACGGCATGGACGGCAGCGTCCCCGTCAAGAAGACGCAGGGCCTCGAGGACAACAAGGACTTCCCCCGCGTCATCCCCCAGTACGGCTGCGTCGTCATGGAGGTCCAAGACTACATTGACGGCATCAACAACCCCGAGTGGATGCGCGGCAACCGCCAGATCTTTGGGCCCGGCGATGATCCGTACGTCCTCCAGGCGACGTACAAGTTCAAGGTCCACAAGGACAAGGACGACGAGTCGAGCGAGTAATGAACCTCGGCTGGGGGGTTTTGTGCCGTGGCGGTTGGCCAAGGCCGGGAGGATTGGTTTTAATATATAGCGCTGCCCTTTTGCGTCTACGCAGGCGAGCGGCATGATTTATGGATCGAATGTTATTTAATGATTGATAGTTTTATAATGGTTATAAATTCACCTACCACTATGCATGGCTCTTTAAACGTTACCCTCCATCTGTACAACATTTCCTCTGTTCTGCAAAAAAAAAAGAAAAAAAAAGAAAAAGGGTAAACATCTAGCTCATGTATTCTATATAATAGAATAACTTTTTTATATTTCTACCTCTGATCGCTCTATCAAATATCAGCATCGATGGTCCTGCTTCTACAGTGGCAAAACCCGCTCCACTCAAAGTTGGGACGACGGCGCCCAATCCCATTGGCGCAAATTGTAAACCACTTTTGTTCACTTCATACAACGACGACGAAAATCTCATCTCAACGACAAATAGCTGCAAAAGTCGCAAAAAGACTCACAGGAGAGAATTTTAGGAAGCAGCTGACTTACTACCGACACATATAGAAGGCATGGAGGACGACAGAGCCCAGGTCGATCTCGGCCTGGCCGCAGATATAGAAGAATCTCAGATGCTTCAGGCACAGGCCGCAGCACAGGACAATACGACACAGCCCGACGACCAGGAGCCAGCCGTCAAGATACCCAAAAAGCGTTTCGTGGGAAGAAGGGCGGCGGCTGAAGCTGCCGCCAAAAATGGCGTGCTAGGGACCACGGGAGAGAGCGGTGCTCTGCAGAGTGAGTATTTTTCTTGCAGCTCATGCTGAATGAGACTACAGCTGACACAACCTTTTGCAGCTGCCAAGCCAAGACGCGCACCAAGGCTACTGAACCGCGTGCCGCCCGAGATTTCCGAGAACCCCAAGCTCAAGGAAGCCATTGCGCTGCTCCCCGCCAACTACAACTTTGAGATTCCCAAGACGATCCACCGCATCCAAACGTCGGGCTCGAAAAAGGTCGCGCTGCAGATGCCCGAGGGCCTGCTGCTCTTTGCCACCACCATCTCCGACATCCTGACGCAGTTTTGCCCGGGAATCGAGACGCTCATCATGGGCGACGTGACGTACGGCGCCTGCTGCATCGACGACTACACGGCGCGCGCCCTCGGCTGCGATCTGCTCGTGCACTACGCCCACAGCTGCCTCATCCCCGTCGACGTGACCAAGATCAAGACGCTGTACGTCTTTGTCGACATAAGCATCGACACGGCGCACCTGATGGCCTCGTTGGAGCGCAACTTTGCCAGCGGCAAGACCATGGCCCTCGTCGGCACGATCCAGTTCAACGCCACCATCCACGGCGTGCGCAGCAGCCTCGAGGCCGCGGGCTTCCGCGTGCTCGTCCCGCAGATTGCGCCGCTCAGCAAGGGCGAGATTCTCGGCTGCACGTCGCCGCGCCTGCGCGACGAGGACGGCGTCGACCTCATCCTGTACCTCGGCGACGGCCGCTTCCACCTCGAGAGCATCATGATCCACAACCCGACCGTCCCCGCGTACCGCTACGACCCGTACTCGCGCAAGCTCACGCGCGAGACGTACGGCCACGGCGAGATGCAGTCGGTCCGCGCGGCAGCCATCCAGACGGCGCGCCGCGCCCGCCGCTGGGGGCTCATCCTCGGCTCGCTCGGCCGCCAGGGCAACCCGCACACCATGGCGCTCATCGAGCGCCGCCTGCGCGACCGCGGCATCCCCTGGGTCAACCTGCTGCTCAGCGAAATCTTCCCCGGCAAGCTGGCGCTCATGGCCGACGTCGAGTGCTGGGTGCAGGTCGCGTGCCCGCGCCTCAGCATCGACTGGGGCTACGCCTTTGCGCGCCCGCTGCTGACGCCGTACGAGGCCCTCGTCGCGCTCGGCATCGCCACCGAGGACTGGTCCGAGGAGAGCGGCGGCGGCGGCGTCTACCCGATGGACTACTACGGCAAGGACGGGCTGGGTCGGACGAAGCCGCTGGACGCTGCTGCTGCGACGTGAAAGGTGGCAGCAAGAAAAAAAAGGCGTAAAACCCCAAAAAAGTAGCAGAAAAATAACATGAAATTTGAATCCAACGTTGGTAAGAAGTGCATCCATCACTTCGGGCCTTGATGGACAACACTGGACACTATCCGCCTTTGTTGCTGACAAGCGCTAGCTGAGTGACTCAATGGCAGCTGAGCAACATCTCGACGTTACTTTTGACAACCACATGCCCATGCTCTATCAAGCCAAGAAAACTCCAAACAAACACAAAGAGGCAGGATCTAATAGATGGAAGAGGAACAAAAACCAAGCACCAATACACCCAGCTACTCGGCCATAGCTAGCCAGTCCACCAAAACGACATCCTCCAGAGATGGAACTGGCTCATGCCTTTGCCGTCAAGGCCGGCCTGACCCATTTGCAACCCTTGGCCGAGGGCCTCGAATTCAACGTCTATAGCGGCACTTCTGCCAGTCATGGGCCCGTCGTCCTCCGCGTGCCCAAGTTCAAAGTCTTCCAAAACGCCAACGACCCCAACATTGACGCCCGCGACCTCGTCCGCCAGGAAGCCGCCATACTCGACCTCCTCCGGCCCACCCCCGTCCCCGTGCCACAGGTCTACGGCTACCACGAGGTTGACGGCTACCCCGCCATGGTGTGCGAGTACATGCCCGCCGACGATGACGACGACGACGCCGTTGATGACGCGGCGCTGGGTCGCGTGGGGGCCCTCATCCACACGACCTCGGTACCGACCGACTGGGCCGTCAAGCTCGTGGCCATGGAGGGCTTCGGCCCGACGCAGCTAGATGCTCTCTTTGTGAAGCGCATGCGGCGTCGCTTCGCGGTGCTCGGCCGGCTGGAGCCGCGGACCGAGGGCTGGGCGCTCACGGAGGAGACGCTGGGCGCGGTGGCGGAGCCGCTGTTTGCGCGGCTCCCGGCGGCGCTGCTGCACATGGACCTCCGGCACGCCAACGTGCGCACGCGCGCGGGCCACGTGTCGGCCGTGTTTGACTGGACGAATGCGCTGCTGGCGCCGCCCGTGGTCGACGTCTATCGCAGCCTCGAGTGGGGAGCGCGGCGCGAGCCCTTTGTCGCGGGGTACGCCGGCGAGCGTCCCCTAGAGGCCGTGTCGGCGCGCGAGGAGGCCTTTTTGCGGCTGGATGCCGCGCTGGTGCTTGCGCTGGTGTTTGTGTCGGAGGCGCCGGATCCGCAGAGGAAAGAGGCGGCTCTGCGTCGCGTGCAGGAGCTGTGCGAAGCACTGACGAGGAAGTAGAAGTTGTGCTTTGATATATATGTATATATATATACAGGTCATTGAATATCTATTCCACAATGTACATGAAGAGTCATTTGGCGCAAAAAAGAAACAAATAATATACAGGGAACCTGATGATGCCCGCCTCAGACTGCGGTCTCCGTGCCGACGGGTTCCGGCCGGTTGCCAAACATGAGCTTGTACTTGATAATCTCCACCACCTCGAGGTTCTCGCCCTCCTCCATGTGCGCGCCGCCCGAGCCGTGCTCCATCCTGTTCTCGCGCCGGCGCACCACGGCGACGGCCCGCGGCAGCTTCCTGACCTCGCCGTGGAGCCGCTGGTGCTCGCCGACAAACATGTGCACACGCTTCATCCACGCGCCGCTTCCCTCTGGCGCGGCGGGGTCGTAATCAGGAAAGTCGATGCGCCCAATCTGCACGCCGGCGAGGGGCTCGCCATCCTGGCCCTGCGGCAGGTTGATGGTGCCCTGCAGCTCGAGCAGGGCGAGCCCGGACGGGGTCTGGATGAGCTGCGGCAGAGGGTTGGCGTCTTTGGCCTGCCTGTCGGCGCGGGGCGGCTCTAGTCTTGCCGCTGACATGGTGAGGGGCGTAGTATGCAGAGTCGTCTTTTGGGTTCGGATATGTTGGAAAATAGATGGAAATGCTTTCTCAGAATTCACTACAATAATGAGGCGCTCATACGTCGGATGGTCTGAGATGAGGCCCTCACTTGTACAGCGCGCAGCTCACACTGTACGTAACCACCAAGCCGTCTACCTGTTTAGGTCTGGCGCGCCGCCGCTGTCTCGCGCCGTTGTGGCTCATCTTCGAATGTGGCACGGCAGCGGCACCAGCCACACCTAGAAAGCAGTCCCATTTTTATTCTTCTCCCCCTTCGTCTCGCTACTCTCAGGCCCACTGCGCTTCCAGCCCTCTGCGTTCTCATTGGTCGTCGACGTCGCAGAACCCTAGCGACACACAAGTTTTTTCCCAATTTTCTCACACCGCATAGCCCACACCTCCCTGTGTAGGCTTTTTCCCCATCAACCACAAACGACAACTTCACTCCAGTCAGGTCAAGAAACAGAAACTTGCACCACCACATACTGGCAAGATGAAGGTAAGGAAAAATCCTCTTGATGACGGCTTTGGAGGATACCACGACGACGGCGACGACGAGCACGACAACACGGCAATTGACGAGCACATCGATGCTGCCGTTGCCTTGCAAACCAGCCACGAGACCGGCGCGCCTCAGTATTGCTGCTCGACTCGTCGTCGAAATGGATCTCAACTTGGCCACGCCCACAAGGATATATCGAAAGGATATGCAATGCTGACCTTGTCTTTTTCTCCCTCTAGCTGAACATTTCCTACCCTGCCAACGGCAGCCAGAAGCTCGTCGACATTGAGGATGAGCGCAAGCTCAATGCCTTTATGGAGAAGCGCGTACGTCGACATCCTCGATCAAGATTTTCTGCTCGGTCCACACAGCCTCTCGACTTTCTCAATCATCTTTGAATCTCCATCCAACCATGATTGGGAATGTGCTCGAAGATGAGCCGTTGGACTGGTGGAAGATTTCTTGCCGTCGAATCTCTCCCCCCCCCCCCCTTCCCGACCGAAAATACTGACACTTTCCAGATGGGTGCCGAGGTCCCCGGCGACTCCCTCGGCGACGAGTTCAAGGGCTACATCTTCAAGATCACCGGCGGCAACGACAAGCAGGGTTTCCCCATGAAGCAGGGCGTCATGGCCCCCAACCGTGTCCGCCTGCTGCTCGCCGCCGGCCACTCGTGCTACCGCCCCCGCCGCACCGGCGAGCGCAAGCGCAAGTCGGTCCGCGGCTGCATCACCGGCATGGACCTGTCCGTCCTGGCCCTCGCCGTCGTCAAGCAGGGCGAGGCCGACATCCCCGGCCTGACCGACGTCGTCCACCCCAAGCGCCTCGGCCCCAAGCGCGCCACCAAGATCCGCCGCTTCTTCGGCCTCACCAAGGATGACGATGTATGTCTCGCGCCCTCCACCACCCCATCATACTCGGTCATCGCCTATGCGGCGCCAAGCTCGCTCGTCGGAAGACGAGAGAAGATGCCTTCTTCTCGTCTCTGTCGAGCGGGCCTGGCCTGGATAGAGTGTGAGAATAAGTCAACGCTTTCACCGCCCGGCGGTCACCCTCGGGTGGGACGAGCATCTTGCTTCCTTATTTTTGATTCGACTTGAACATGCCTCCTCTTCTTTCTCCTTCCAGGTGACGGCAGAAGGAAGAATGAAAAAAAGGAGAAACGGGAAATGAAATGACAAAAAAGGACAAGAAGCTTGTTCCATCCAAGGATCCCGACCAATGGGCCACAAGCATTGCGACGAGTTTTATGCCAAGTTCGTATCCCCAACGTGACGACTAACCTCTTCCATCAATAGGTCCGCAAGTACGTCATTCGCCGCGAGGTCCAGCCCAAGGGCGAGGGCAAGTCTGCCTACACCAAGGCCCCCAAGATCCAGAGACTCGTCACCCCCCAGCGTCTCCAGCACAAGCGCCACCGTGCTGCCCTCAAGCGCCGCCAGGCCGAAAAGGTCAAGGACGAGGCCGTAAGTCTTTTTTTCCCTCCTTATACCTGCCCTTTTGCCTTTGGTATCCGCTAACACAGGTGCAGAACGAGTACGCCCAGGTCCTCGCCAAGCGTGTCGCCGAGGCCAAGGCCGACAAGGCCGATGCCCGCAAGCGTCGCGCCTCCTCCATGCGCAAGTAAATGTCGTGTGTGTGTTTTACGAGGCGTTGGTATGATGAAACCTCCCCCGTTTACCCTTTTTTTTCATGGTCTCTTTTATAGCAAAGATATGACGCAAGGGTTCTAAAAAAGAGGTTTCGGCAAAAGGAAATTCTTTCTTTTTTTTCAAGCAAAAATTAGGAATGTTCATGCATGCATGTGGAAAAATAAAAATAAGAAATACCACCATCCATCACATACCACCATCCCATCTCTTCTATCTAGTGCATGAGGCCTTGAGCCCACCGTGACTGATTCCGTCTCGATATTCTGCCACTACTTGATGATTATTCATTCGCGGCTATGGTTATGCACAATTACACTCTTGAGCGATCGTACTGATTTCCGTATTGACCCTCGCGAGTTTTTATTTTGATGGTCATCGACCAGCGCACTACAGAGGCGAGTTTCATAGCTACGAAAGCGTCGCTGCCGAGTCACAAAAACACCGAGATGTTGTGAACTAATCAGGTCATGTATTCTCTAATTACTGACGCTATGGGAAAAGAATAGAAAATTCACAAACTCGAAATCTCTCAGACTCGTACCGGCTTTGACACCTTGCTGGCTCTGGGGACCTGCACTTCCCCGTTGCCGTCAGTTGGCACCTGCAGCATGGATGATGAGCCTTTCATAAAACTGCCCCTTCGTCTTCATTCCAAATTGCATCACCGCTAGTAGTAATACAGATTCTTGCTTCTCTCATAAATGATTGAGCTCTTCACTTGGCGTGGAAATCGACTTTTGGCTCTATGCGTCGTTTCAGTCTAGGCGAAACCAAAGTATTCGTTTCCGGCCGTGATGGCTTTGTAGAGTTGGGCACGTAGCGTATCGTAACTGTCGTACTCCGGAAGATCGAGTTCTGTTTACATGGTTAGCATACTATGCATGGCAGAAGTGCGCAGTGAAACTTACGATTGAAGCAGGTGTGAGATGTGGGCAGACGGCCTTTGTCGCCATAGTCGCGATGAATATTGAAACGGCTGACGCCGTTCATGCCCTCGAGCTCCTTGAATCCATTGAGAGGAACCTTACTGGTTCCAGTGACAAACTGGAGCAACTTGGCCAGCTCTTCCTTGTCAAAGGAGCGCACTGCTCTCCAGAACCACTGGACTTGCTGGGACGATGGCGTGTAGTTGTGGTATTCGCTATTGCTGCGCCAATCATCAATGTCAATGTCAGGAAGACCCGAAATTAAAAGCTCAAGCTCCTGTTCGTTGAAAATGGAAATCAATTCTGCAGGAATGATCTCGTGGAAACCCTTCAGGAAGCTTTCCATCTGATCCTTGACCGACGTCAGCAAGCGATGCTCGACAACGAGACGAACGTAATCCTGTTTGTTTTCCTCGGTGACGGGGATTTCACGTCCGTTCGGAACAAGATCGACAATCTTGGTTACACCGAATTCGTCCTCTTCTTCTGAAAATGTCTCCGTAATAATATCGGTAATATCGTTCTCGAGCATCCAGCAGAGGGACTTGTAGTAGTCGGGATCAAAGGATTCCATATCCTTTACAGACACCGTCTTGCCGAGAATGCGTTTATACACGGCACGGCTGAAGAAACAATCCAAGAGTCTGCCTTCATATAAGGCTTTGCCAATGATTCTGCCGATAAACTTGAAATGAATGCTGTCGGTACTCTCGCCGGCGTTAGACTCTTCATTCAAGTGAAATTTGCTGAGCTTATTGGGGTGGAATGTTGTTCGGTCAGAAGAGACCGGGATGAACAAGGCGTTGTTCGGATCAAACATTTGTCGGGCTAGAACTTGGAACCATTCTCTTGTGACACCGCCAGCATCAACGCCCTCTTCACCACCGAATCTGATATTCAGTTTGCCATACTTGATCTCGTCCCCGCTCTTGTAATAAAGATTGGCAAATGAGTCGCGGTACACAGATTCGCGCCGGACCGACAACTGCAAGGGCGGATAAGAAGGACGGCTCTGGCCGTGCGCAGCCCGAGAATGGACAGTACGATTGAAGTAATTGCGCTTGTTGTCAAACTCAAGGACCTTCGGGTTTCTGACCAGTAGGGCAAATGTACCAGACATAAGCTTAGGACTGTGGCGAACGAGTTCGTTGAGTATACGGCGGTGTTCTTCCGTAAAGGAGAAGAACAAGCTAGCAGTTTGCGATTCGGCCACGGGGCTTGAGAGCGGCTCCTCGCCAGGCTGCTGACTGGGAGCTGCATCGTCTTTGGTGGTAGTGTTTTTGCAGACGACCATCAGCGACTCGATAAGAGGCAACAAAATAGTTGCAACACTAAGCATGTTTTCGCGCTGCCGGATAGCACTCAAACAGCTGCTAAGTTTGTCCCACATGCTCAAGAAAGTTGCATTGTGATAGAGAGACATGAGAAGCTCTTGCGTGCCATCGTCCATGCTGTCTGGCGATGGTTGTCCGGACTTTTTCTTCGGCTCAAAGAGATGGTCCAGAGCAGTGAGCACTCGCAACAGCTTGTTTTGGTCGGATGCACCTGGGGAAAATTTGGCGAGAGCAACTCCCTGGATCTCGGTGCCAGAGCTGGCGGCAAGGATATGTGGCAAAAGCTCGTTCAAGTCTGCCACAATATTTTCACTCAGAGCGCGAGCTTGGCGTATTAATTCCTGCCCGAAAATAGTCTTCGTCCCGGGGATGGCACAAAGATTTTTGATGGTGGCGATCGTGTTTTGGAATGTCTTGGAGCTGCACTCTCTGGCCACAAAAATTCTCACCACGAGTGTAAGATTCTCTTCTGGAATAATGGGCGGTAGAAGCTGCCGAGAACGCTTTTGGGGCACATTACTTTGCTTCTGAGCTTCCTGTGCACTGCCACTTGCCGAAGCGTCATTATTGACCGCTGCAGTATCTTTTTGCGCGTTGCCGCCTGTCTGTTCGTCGGCTGGCGTTTCTTTCTTGGCGGAGACAATGTCGAGCGATTCTCTGCGTCGACGCTCAAGATTTTGGAGCGGCAATGTTACTCGGTTGAGGAGATCAGCAAGATGAGTCATCACCAAAGAGCTTTCGGTGATGAGTTCGCGGTCAAGCAGCGCCAGCAGGGCATTGACAGCATATTTGTTGGCCTTGGAGTCCTTTGCCTTGCCTTTGCGGCCGAATGCTTTGCGAAGCGAAGCACCAACTGTCTCGTGTTCGGTGAGGAAGAGCCATGGAATATGAGGGTTCCTGGCGCAAAGGTCCACGAGCAGATCCAGGCATTGCTGGACAATCAGTAGCGGTGAGGTCTCCGAGCTGGTCTGCGCGGTGTTGGAGACGTTCAATGAGGTTAAAGTTCGCTTAAGATTCTGCGGCGTGCGTGGTTCTATATCTCTCTCCTTATCCTTGAGTCGCTTGGCTTTGATGGACAGTTGCCCGAAACTGCGTTCGACGGCGCTGACATCCGTGCTGCCATCCTGTAGAATCTGGAGTATTGTACTGATGACTTCGAGTCTGCTCTGTCGGTTCTCGCACACATCGGCAAAGACTGCAAAAAGGTAGTTTCGGAAGGAGCCTTGATGTGTGATAAACATGAGTCGAAGTAGAGTCGCCACACCCGCTTTATCGAGCATTTGAACGACTGTCTTCCGGGGCGCTTTGCTCTCTGCGCCTTTTCTGGCCGCTCCAGGCAAGTTGCTTCCACCTGAAGGAGTGGCACCTTGTGGGCCACGCTGTAGGGTCACAGGTGTGTGATGCTGGGTCAGGGCTCGGCTTTGGGCAGCCATCTCGGGAGTCAACTGGTCCATAAGGCTTTGGCCTTGCTGAAGTAGGACTTCGTCACGAAGCTCGGGCGGGAAGGTCTGCAAAATGCTGGCTGTGTCCATGTCAGCCGATCGTGCGAGGCCAGAATTGCCGGCTTGTCGTCGATTTCCTTCGCGTCTGCGCTGCTCTTGTCGTTCCTGCTGAGCAATCTCCAGGCGAAGTTCCTCAGGCAGGGCATCGAGAAACTCTTGGAAGACTTCAGTCGAGGTCCCTGCAGGGGCTGTTTGGCGAGCTTGTGAGCGTCGCTCACTGACAGTTTGGGCGATCACTTCTTCGCGGAACTCTTCCGGGAGTGCAGCCAGGTAGTCGGGGTCAATGCCTAGCTGTGTGATGTCAACCTCTTCTCCTCTAATAGTTGTCGTGACTCTAGGGGCGGAGCTGGCTTCGGGTTGGCTGGTCGCTTCCCTGCTGTTTGCACTCTCAACGCCTTCCATAGCAGTGCTTTGCTCGCCGTCTTGCGCTGATCCGGCTTCGGCCGCGGCGGCTGCATCGAGGGCTGCCTGGCGGTTTCGTTCCTCGGCCTCTAGTCTTTCTTTTTCAGCTCGTTCCTCAGCTTCTTTTGCCTCTTTTTCTTTCTGCTCCTCTTCCAGCTTCCTTCGGATCTCCTCGGCCTTTTTGCGATTTTCTTCTTCAACAGCCATGACTTTCTTTTCGTGTTCTACAGCTGCCGGGGTAAGGGCAGCACTGATGGCGTTGCTAAGCTTCGCTGCTTCCAAAGCAAAGTTGGGGCCGAAAATCATTTTAGCCTCATCGCTATAACGAGCAACGGTTGCCTCCGTGGTGAAGGCAACTGCTTGATGGGGCTCCTGAGTGACCTCTCGGCGATGATCGTGTCTCCCAGGACGTATAGGCGCAAATTCTCCACGAGGACCACCAGGTCTTGTAATCTGCACATGGAAGGCTTGACCGTTATTATTGCGACCCATCATAGGCAAAAATTCCATTAGCTCGCCAAGGAAGCCCATGGGCCCGTCAATCATGTGGCGGCCACCGCCGGTGAAGATCGTTTCTGGCAGGCGAAGGCCAAATGAGTTGGGGTTGTCTGTTCGCGAAGGATTGTCGCTGTCGGAATCATTGCGTCGAAGCAGGGGATTGGAGCCATCCTCCGCATGGCTTGGCTGACCACCAGGCCGCTGCATACGAGAGAAATAGCTTCTGAAGTCGCCACCATCGCGTTGCGTCCCGACAAACCGGGCCGGAAGACCACCTCGGTTTTCCATTCTTGTGAAAACTGGCCGACGGTGATTTTCTCTTTCCAAGAGAAGCAGTCGGTGTCGGTCGTCAAGCTCTGGATCCACACCGTCCCATCCAGCAGCAGAAGGCAGATGACCAAGATGGTCTTCAGGAGCATAAAATTCGTCTTCGTCGAAATATTCTTCATCGTCAATCTCCTCCTCGTCCTCCTCGTCATCTTCGATCTCGTCCTGATCATCATCTATATAATGATCATCGAGGCCATCCATGATTTCGGGTCCGTATCCTTCGTCGTCACCCATAATAGCGCGTGCCATGTTATCAAGAATATCTCTGTCAAGAAGGTCTCTTGGTCCCATGCCGTGGATGTGGGCCTCTTCTTCATCTTGTACTTCCGCCTCATAGTCCACGTCTTCACTTGGCTGCTCTTCATCCTCGTCCATGTCACTGTCGCTCTGCCAGGCAGAGTCGTCCTCAATCGGGTTCCCATCCTCATCGACGATCTCAACACGGTCTTCCATGTCTTCCATGTCCGCCGAGTCTGCGTCATCACCTTCGTCGTCACTTTCTTCGTCGTCCTCATCATCATCTTCGTCGTCGTCGTCCATTATGACTTCGACAACGCCAGGCTCTCCATGCAGACCCTCGATTTCGCCCATCTCACCCAACTCCTCATCGTCATCACTAATGTCATCTTCCCCATCGGACATTTCCTCGTCCCCGTAATCCATCTCTTCGTCATATTCGTCCCCGTACATGTCGGCGTCTTCGTCTTCATCCTCGGACTCCGACTCATCGTCTTCATCTCTAGGCTCGAGCATTCCCAAAGCAGAATTACGATATAGGTCGGGCGTCTCTTCTCGGTCGTCATCGAGGTCAGACAGGGATGACGACGATTCATCGAATTCTTCTTCGCTTTGCTCCGCCCCTGGATCAGCTGGCACCAAGTTAGAGTGGCTAAGCTCTTTGGCGGTATCGGTCAAAACTCGAAGGACTCGCAGAATATATTTGATAGCCCGCTTGACGCCAGGGTAGTTCAAACTCAGTTCGGCGATGGAAGTGGTGAGCTTGTCCAAATAGCCCTTCTCGTACATGAGACGACGAATCTGTGCATGAGAGCGCGATTGATTCTTGTCCACATTTCTAGGACCGGGTCGCTGGTGATCCTTGTCTCGGTCGCCAATCATGTGCATCATGAGCTCAGCAAGAGACTGCATACGAGAGTACCTTGTTTCCAGAGGTTCGTCAGATAAGGGAGCTCTTTCGTAGGCTCGCAAGATTGTATCAAGCACGAATTTGCGCACAAAGAGCAGGTCTGGCTCCTCATCGTATGCAAACTTTTCGTCGCTTTGATTTGCAGACTTCTCGCTGGTCTTGGAGACCAGTGCAACGAGGACACGTTGAGTTTGCGCAGAGGTAGCAAGTTTCTTCTTCGCAACGATGTTATCCGCGGTGCCGGCGAGGCTGCCCTGGCAAAGCAAATCATAGATGAGATAATTTAGAATACCAGTTCTAGGTTTTATTGGGGTACCGGCAGAGATGGGAGGAGCGCTCCGCTTGAAGTTGATAAATTCGACTTTGGTGCGGGTGTAGCTCTGTAGAAGCTCGGACAAGCAATTGAGCAGGAAGCACCTATACACAAAGATTGGGTGCTCCTCAGACTTGAACTGCGGTTTGTTCTGCTTCTTGTCGCCTCCCTCGCCGGCATTCGCATCTTTGTCCGGCTGCTCTGAGCCAGCATCACTCATATCAGGCTCCGCTTGCACATCTTTCGATGGAGTCGCTGGATCTTTGTCATCGACTTCTCTGTAGTTGACCAATTCACAAAGGAGAAAGTGAACGACGCCATCTGGATTCTCAACAACTGGACGCTTGCTATCCGGAAACTTCGGAGGGTCGGCCATTTCCTTATCGGCTAGCTCCGTTGATGGCTTGACTTCATCTGCAGTGTTCGTGGTATCCGATGCGACTGGCTTGTGTGTGTTGTCTTCAGAATCGGCTGAAGGAACAGCTTCGTTGGAGGCTCCTATTCCGTCTTTGAGCGTCACGGTGTTCCCTCTGCCTCCTGACTCACTCTCGACGGGCGACCATTTAGAAAAACGAAGCAGTTCGTTCGAGACCTCCACGAATAACTCAGGTGCGCGAATAGCAATGGGGGCAAGGGCACGCAAGTAGACAGCGATTTCTACATGTCCGTCTGAGTGATGGCTGACAGCAGGAAATTCTGCCTCAATCTCCGCCCGGACTATCTGTCGAAGAGTCTCCTCGTCTTCAACAATATGTCTCAATGTGGTGATGATGTGTTTCGTAAAGCCATTGTGCTTCAACCTCTCCGAGCCATATCCAGCCATTTGTTTGGCCATGAGGAACAGGCGTTGGAGGTTCTTCTTCTCTCTCATGTGCTTGGCAAGCTGACGGCGGCGTGTCACTATCACCAAGACTCTCAAAATAGATGTTGCCAGTATTTCTTGCTTTCCAACGCGCGGCAGCAAGTCTAGAAGCGATTCTAGAATGACCGATCGTTGCTCATCGCTAATCAGAGAAACGCCAAGGTGAAACACAGCAGGCTGGACAGGATCGTTAACAGTTCTTGGTGCCTGCCACTGAGCAGCTACAGGCCGCTCATCGTGCGTCAAAAGCGGCTCCAGCACGAGCAGAATGTAAGGGATCCAAGGCGGCAGTTCATCAACTGTACCAGAAGATGGGACTTTGAGGAAATCGACATATTCGCCGACCTTGTCTCGTAAATTGTCCACATTGTTATCGAAAAAGGCTTGATGCTGAAGTAACAAGGCTAGCAGGTGAGCATAAGCGGCAATGCATTTACCATTCTTTTTCTTGTCTTCAGGGTCAAGAGCCAGGGAAGAGAGGGCAGAGGTGAGCACAGTGCCAACCTCCTCCTGGCTTTCCTGATCTTGCTGGCGCAGAACCATCGTATGGATCAACTGGGCTACCTCAATAGCGCAGTCCGAGTGGGTACGAATAACGTCCAGCGAGTGGTCGATAAGGTTGGACCGCAGCTTAGACCTCAAAGCATCAAGCTCCTCTTTGGTACCGGAGAATTGAGCTGGAGGAGCTGCTTCGCTTGTTGTTGTTTGTGTTTCTTCCTGTGTTGCCTCCGCTAGGTCAGTGCCAGCGACGCTCTCGCTTGGCTCCAAACTTTGAGCTGCCGTGTCGACAGGACCATCGTCAACCAAACCTTCCGTGAATGTGTCCAACGACATGCGATCTGGCTCGGAGGTGCTGGTCCCAGTGGACGGCGCCCGCTGTCTAGACCTCGATGATTCGGGCGTTCTGTTTGTATTGATATCGGCCTCTTCTGCTGGAATAGGGTTTCGCGGCCCAACAAGACCGGATTTGTGAGCCCGGCAGTACTCTCGAGCATTGGAAGCATTGCCATTCGCACGGAAGACAGCCTCGTGGACTAGATCTTCATCGAAGCCAACGTTCAACAAGTCATTGATGACTCCACGAAGCTGACGCCAGTCAAAGCGCACATCCGTGTAATTGAGAAGAGCAAAGGGAGCCTTGTCTTTGGGAGTCGAAGGCGGCTCATTTTCAGCGGTAGCGACCAATTTAAGAATGTCTAGAATTCGTTTCGCTGTCTCATCCGAAACATGTTCGATGAAGGACGAGTCCCAGAGTTCTAGCATTGGAGGCATGATGGCGCATCGAAATTCGACAACGATTTGCAGGTAGATGTTGGGGACAACCTGATTCCTGTCGGTATGCCTTTGCAAATTGAAGTGGTTACTAGTATCAACCAGGTATTTGCCGTTCACAAGAAGAATATAAAGTTCAAGGATCTTCTTAAGACCAAATGCTGCAACTTTTGCCTTTGAGAGTTCGTCAGGGCGACTGGCATTCGAGCCTTCGCGAACAGCATTTGCAAAGATTCTGAGAATAGTGTTGAGCACATCCAAACCTCCTTGTTCCTTGAAAGCAAGAAGCACAGGAATGATAATGTGAACCTGAGCTCTATCGGGCTGTCGTCCAGGGTGATGATCAATCAGCATCTCGTGGATGGTATGCATCATGATGATCCAGTAATGAAATTCTTTAGAGGTCGGGTTAGGAGTTGAAACAGATGGCGACAACTGATCGAGCACAGTAGATGCCAATTCCTTTGCCAGCTCCAAGTGTCTCGGTCGGGGGAAAGGATCTCCATGAGTAACCTCGCGTCTTGGAACCAGCGCCTTGCCAATACTTTGAAAGAGTGGGAACGATGTAGGGATCATGGGATGCAATAGCAGCTTGAGAGCCTCATAATTGTGGTAGCGAGGGGTTCTTTGTTCTTCTTCTGTCAGCGATTTTGGAGTTTCGGGTCCATCAACTTGCTTCCAGGCGCCCGTGCTGCTCAGAACATCAGGCAAAGAAGTGCTACCAGTGCCGAAAGCTGCGTTGGTGACCGATCCTTCACCTTCGGGTGTTAATCCACCACGCTTGAGTGACCAGTGTTGGGGAACCGCGGCTAACTCGCCAGCCTCTTCGGCGAGAACACCTCGCAGCAGTGGCCCCATTGACTTGACAAGTTGCAGGTAGTAGTCAAACACATTGACAGGGTAGAATTGGAGCGACTGTGACCGAGATGTATTGAAACAATCGGAGAGTATCTTGATGAAGTTTTGCGCGTTCAACAGAGCCTTGACCATTTTGGTACCCGAGAATAGAGGCTCTGGAAGTTTGCCGCTCGGCAGTTCCAGACTTGGTGTGAGGAACAGACCAAAATATGCAGGAAGAGCCTCCGTCTTCAAAGCGAGAGGCTGGAGGATGTCGATTGAAGCCTGAGCACGCTTCAGGAGAGATGGTAGGCTTCGCACTGGGGCATGCTCTACGAGCTGCCCAACTACCGCATTGATCGCTCTAGCGGCCGGCGACTCGCTGTAGTTAGCTGGGAGACTGGGCAACTCGCAGATGTCGAGAAGAAGCTCAATGCCGCCTTGTTCGACAAAGTTGGTCTTGATAGAGGTGCTGGAAAGGTATGACGAGAGAAAGCTGGCCAGTGCATAAATGTATGGTACGACGGTACGAGGCTTCTTACTCTGCAAATTCTCACCAGTATTGTCTCCGACAATCTTGGGAGTCGCCGAGTCTTGCATAGTAACATCTGAGTCTCCGGTTGGTTTGGCCGTCAGAAGTGCCTCGTCCTTTTCAGCGATCTGTCCATGTTGGTCAATGGAGACAATTTTTCCGTTGCTATCTGTGCCAAGCAAACGAACGCCCCAGTTGTCCTCCTCAGCCTTGCGAACGCCAAAATAGCGAACTCTGGCAACCATATCGATGACTGCGTTTGAGATCGCGGTCCTCAGGGGAGGGTGGTGACGAGCTAGTTCATCGAAGCTCGCACCGATAGCATTCGCCAAATCCTGGTCTGCTTCCATGCACCTGACATGATCAGGGCTCTCGAATATTTCAAAGTAGCTTTCAAAGGCGCGCGATGATACCACCAGCCTCATTCCAGAGGCGTTTAAAGAAATGGAGTTGAGTACTTGTGGCACCACATTTATAGCGTCGGACGATGCCAAGATGCCTCCAGCGACAACATCACCATGCTTGGATGTCCGAAGCATATCTTCGGTTGGGGGGTGTGGTCGTTGGTCCTTCTCGATCATGACTGTTATGCCGGATTGCTCTGCAGCATCATTTAGGCTTTCGTCTGCCTCTCTTGCGTCGTCGTCTTGCGCCACATCGGCAATGCTCCGGCCAGTAATTGCTTCTAGATACGTCTTGATCATGCCGGATTCTGAAATTGCGGCGTAGCTGGTAGGGTCATTATTGATGAAGTCACTCAAAATAAGAACCGAGTTCGTCCAAATGACAGAACCAAAAGAGGTCTTATCATTAATGACGTCGCGTAGGCTGGCAAGGAGATCAGACTTTTCGGCCAAGTTTCGCAATAGTCGTTCCGTGTTGCCGTTGTAATTATAGGAGTTAGACATGATGCGATGGATGAATTTCAAGAGCCACTTGAGAGTCTGCTGCTGATAGTATGGCACCTTGTAATCCACGGCGCTTGACTGATGATCTCGCGTGATACCCTTGGACGTTGCTACCAACGCCTTTGCCTCAGCTGTGGTATCAACGACGAGTTTCGAAACTGCATCAAGGCCATCAGCACTGAAAAAAGCGGTGAAAGCGTGAGGGTATGCCCAAATCAAGCCGTCCAAGAACGCAAGAACCATTGAGTGGTGGCGCTCAGCTACAGACGATCGAATGTTCAAAATGTGAACAAGAATTTCCATGAGACCAGTGGACGCCATCTCACTGCCAACTCTTGTCGCCATGGACAGATTAAGCGTGAGAGAAAACAAATTGTTTCGCCAATTGTCGGTCTCTGTCACTTGGTCACCATCATCTTCAGGCTTAATGTTTTCCATACCAGCCACGGCTTTTCGAATGACGTATAAAAGAATACCATGGTTGACGTTGGCATTGAGAGCAGACAAAACATCCTGGCAGCGGGACCCGAAGCCAGAGATGGCTTCCATGAGGGCGAGCGAGATTGTCTGAAGCCACAAGGGCGCCTCGGCGTTGCGATCCGAAGATGGGTGAATGAGCTCAGCGAGTTGGTAGACAAGTTGGTATCGGCGGGTCTCATCCATATCTTGCCTAAGAACCTTTTCCACAAAGTTTGACTCGGTGTGAATGTAGGCCAGATTGGTAATGGCGAGCAGTCTGGCGCCAAGAATTTGCTGGCGAGATTTCTGAGATCCGGTGAGAGCCTTGGCAACTCTGAATCGGTGGAAAGCTTCGTACTGAGAGGCTTCGGTCATGTCGCTTGGAAGTTTTTCCAATAGCTGGCTCATGGAAGATGAGACAACTATCGACTGTGGAAGATCGAATGTTTTTTGCGCAGACGCATCAGTTTCATCTGAGATGCCAGGCGTACGAGGAAATAAAGGAGAGGATTCCTCAGCGTGGGCGTTGCGAGCCTTGGGGGTATGTTGAGTCCCCCCAACAGTCGAACTGCGACGTAGAGGTGTCGGTGTGGAAGGCTGTGAAGATCGGCCTACTTCGGCAGGGGCATCGTTGGGTTCTTTGGCGTCTTGAGGATAATAGCGCAGCTTCACGTCGCCCCAGTCTGCCCAGCGCTGATCGTCAGACGTGGCGAGTGCGACCAAGTCTGTGGCATGAGATTTTGGAGCACCTTTCGACTGGGCCAACAATTTATCCTTGGATCGCGGAGTGGGCGTTGCGGCGGGAGTCGGGTCAGCGAGGTTGACTAACGTTGTCTTGGAAAAGGCCTGCGCAATTTGCTGAACGCGATCCAGGTCAATGTTGTAGTGGTTGGCTAGGAGTGCCGCACTAATGTGCCTAGATGAGTTGCCGATTCGCTTAACCGAGGCCTGGTATCTCTGCGCAAGCTCAGAGCCAACCTCGAGAGCAGGAATAAGCAGCGAAAGGGCCGTGCTGTTTAGAAGATTGCTAAGATGGGAGCTACTGGCATAAATGCTCCTGTTGCCACAGTGCTCGAGCAGCAAACGGGTGAAGGTCAGAACTGACTCGACAAGCTCCCGATCTCCTTCCTGGCTGTAGCCCAGCTTTTGCAATTCTTGGTCGTCCCATTGCTTCTCCCCCACAAACGCTCCTCGGCCGGTAAGATTGCGAAGGATATAGGAGTCGAAGTCGTTGGTTTGGGGTCCTAGACTCAGCCTGTACGTAGTGCAGAATTCCTCAAGGATGACATCAAATCGGTTGAGAAGAGGTATCCAGTGATAGAGATCACCTCGTCCAAATGGCCATCGCGTCGGGTATGTAGCAAGGTGCTGTGGCAGTAGCGGAAGAGAGATGGTGGAGGCGGCTTCGACGTAGCTCTTGAGCCAGGGAGACTGCAGGAGCAGGATGTCAGTAAGTGGGAGCTAAGCGTAATTCCAAAGACACATATAGGCTTACCAAAGTTTCACGATGCTTAGGTTGCATCTCTTTTGTGATTTTGCCCATGGTGAAAACGGAAGCGGCAGGGCCGCATGAACAAATACAGGCGTCCCCTCCACTCTCTTATACACTCTGTCGAGGCGACAGCTTTGCTCGCCGAGGCGGAGTGTCCTCAACTGGACAACCCCTGTATACTTGGTGTCTCGTTTGGTAATCTCGTGGGTGTGCAGTTGAGTCGATGGGAGTAGCTCGCTCCGGTTCCCGACCAGATATGGAAGTCGTACAAACGTGGGCGGTTGCGAGTATCAGACCACCAAGCGGTGATTCGAAAGGAAAAAGGTGAGTCTTTTCGTTAGGGATTTGGGTGACTTTTCTGCTAGGCCGCGAAACACAAGTCGGGCGCAACTTTGAAGGCGGGTGCAGGTCGCCTTCAAAGAGCTTTTCCTAACTTGAGATGTGACGTAGGCGATACTGAGCAGAGGTCCCGGAGGGTCGTGCTACCGAGCTGCAGTCGGGCGAAAAGGTCCAGGATCACTCGTGTGCAGAAAAACAAGTCGGAGCCTGGATGAGGATGTTGCAGAGGTGTTGGTGGTGGTGATGGGGAGAAAGTGATTCAGTATCAAAAATGTTCAGGCAAGCCATGAGGTGGGCCTCTGCGTAATGGGCGTGTCAACTTTGTAGCGACGCAGCACGGCGGGCAGTTGGAGGGCGGCCTGTTGGGGCAGTGGGCGAGCGGGTATCTTTGGGCGTGAATTAAGCGTAGAGGTACAAACAGTGGTGGGGAAGGTCATAGCTCCGTGGTGGCCGTTTGTTGGAGGGATCTCTGCACCTAATAACTCAGCAGAGCGCGCCGCCGGATTAACTAGCCGGACGATTTGAGGCGGCAGGGCGGCCAGCCCAAGTGGTAACTAAGGTACCTATGTACAGCCAGCCAGCCAGCGACGCAAACAGAGACCACACTCCTCTCAAAGGGCCGCCCCACGCGTGAAGCTGCGGCCAACCGCATGATGCTGCTTTATCGGACGATACCCTGTACCTGGGCTAGTTCAGTTTTTACCCTTCTTCCAGCTCGAGTTTGGCTATTGGTGATGCATTTGACGTGAAAACGGTATGTATTCTGATTGAAATTCATCATCTGTAATGTGCAGCCCTATAGCCCTTTAAGTTCTTTTGCGAAATACGGTCCGCCACTGCGGCGTGATGTCTGTGAGGCTTCGCCAGAGGAGACGTGTACCTCGACTATTTGGGCCAGCATGTGGCTTCGGCCAACCGACATTGCTGCGCAGGAACTCAACACAAACGTCGCCCCAGCTGGTACAGGTAGCAAGCTTTGCCAAACGCCCCGAAACTACTTATGGGACCGCGTGTGTATAGAGTCTGCGGATAGTGGCAGAAGACCTCATCCGCGTCGAGCGATCCCGCCCCTGGCGATCAGAAGCGGCACCCGGCGGAAGCGAGACAAAAAACTATTCCGAAAGTCGTCGCGACACAGGCGTGTTGGGCCGCGTTATTGGCCGGGGACAGGCTTTGTTTAAAAAATGGATGGAATGTTGTGGATACACAGCGCGGACATGTCTCGAAATTCGGCAATAAGACTATGACATAGTACCTCTGGTAGATCACTTCGTAGGGCTTATTGATGCTGGGGACAATGGCACGGCGGCTGTAAGGTTACCAACGCTGGGAAAGACGAGCATTACTTGGAATTCTATGCGCCGGGTGGTCGCCGCCGCGGGATCAGCCGAAGTACGGGCCATGGAGGTAAACACCCAACAGTCTAGATAACCTGATGCAAGGTCGTCCATTTTCAAAGAAACCTAGACCAAGTAGATGGCCAAGGGAAACAAATTGTTGAAGAATGCTGGCCTGTCTTACGCTGTGAACTTGTCACGTATCCCTGCGCTGACAGGCAATGCGCGGGACAGGAAGAAAGCCACCTCTTATCAACACGGCAACAACAGAACCAAAGTGAGAGGCAACGAAGTAATAAGATGGAAGTGATATGTCAGTGACAGAAACAGACTGTGACATGGGTATTGCGCAACAAATACGCGCCAAGATATAAAGTGCATACCAATGTACAGGACAGCCCGGGCTTTTGGCTGTCTGTGCCTGTGTCCGGTGCGACTGGTTGATAACCTCGGTGCCTACGGTGCCTAGCACAGCGCACCCACAGCTCGCCCGCAAATCCACGGCAGCCACCACATCTGCCCCCAGAGACATGCTGTAATGCTGCCAGGCACAGCGTACCGACAGGCACACAAGGCTCGCCGCACAATGCAATCACAATGCCAAAAGATGCAAAGAATGAGCGCCACAGGGCCTGAAACGACGCTAGCCCCGACAAAGGCTGGCGCTCTGGGGATCAGTCCACTGTTGGCTGCGGACCGGTTCCTGAGCCAGAGAGCCCTGCTGGCGCTAAGAGTCTGCAGGGCAGTCAAGCAGGCAATGCAGAGGACCTTGAGCGTCCACAGAAACAATTCCAAGCATTATGCCTTGACCAACAGAATGCCTCTCCGCGTCATATTCCCTGATATAACACGCCATAGTAACACGCTATTCAAATCGCTTTCCTTAGCGGATCCTCGCGCCGTCGCCCACAGACTGTCGCGACTTTCTAGACACAGAGTACCCAAGTACTAAAATAGCGTGCAAGCGGCTCCATTAAGGGGAATCGCAAGGGGGCCGGCCGGCCACATCGCCAACTCCCACCAGCGCCACCACCCCTAATAGTAAACCACCTGCAGGTAACATTGTCCTCAAGACCCGCGCCCCTCTCAACAATCCTTCTCGCTGCTGTCATCGTTTCTTTCTTCCGCAGCCACGCATATTCTACATCAACGATACCCTTCAAATTATACAGCATTCCATTCGCTTCCATTGTCTGGCTGGCCTAGCATTACATTGCGGCGGGGTGCACGTGCGTCCTCGGCCTTGAGTTATCACTACATTACAAGACTCGCCATCGCACTTTCTTCGAGCCTTCGAGCTCGACGCAAACATGTCTCAGCAAGACGCCTCTCATATTGAGGAGCACAAGCCTGTCGAGGACAAGCACGCCTCGTCAGCCTCCTCTGATAGCGAACCTGTACGTGCTTTCGTTGCGTCGCCGCCGCTCCACCCACTGCATAGGTCTCGTCGAGCAAACACGAACAACCTAGCATCCGCTGCGCCACCTGAAACTAACACGCTAAAGGCTGCCGAAAACGACGAATCCTTCGAAGACGCCGTGGATGCTGTTGATGCCGTGTCAGTGCGATCTTTGACCAATAGAGCTGTCTCAGCCTCTAGAGCTGCTGCTTCCGAAGAGCAACATCAAATCCCAAGCACCGAGACTGAAAACAAACACTCCCAGCAGGCCGAACCGGAGACCGCTGAGGAAGCCGACGCTCAATTACATCGCGACTCATCTCCCTTGTCCAAGCGACTTTCAAACACATCAAACCTCGACAATGTCAATCTGGACGACGAAGCCTCTCCCTCTGCCGGTGGTACAATCATTCAATTGCTCCCGCGACATGGTGTTCAGCAAGCTAACCGCCTTCATGCAGGAAAAGTTCATGCGCCAACGGAAGTCGAACAACCGCCCAAGACATTGTCCCTGAGCAGCATTACAAGCGCTCTCCCCTCCATGCCCTGGTCCCCGCCCGCCGGCACATCGCCTGCAAAGAGTCCTGGAGCACCGTTTACCACCACAACGACGCCTCTCCCCACAGCTACCGTATCACAGCCTCCGCCCCCGACCAGAAAACTTACAGGCGCCTTCTCTTGGCTATCTCGAAACTCATCCGCCAAAGATGCTGTGCCTACGCAGCAGACTACGAAGCGGCGGAATACGGCTAGCTCAGTGGGCACACTGACTAGCAATCCCGAGATGATGCTCGGCAAACTGGAGGAAGAGACCGGAAACGGAAAAGTAGAAGCCAGAAAAAGCCTCAAGGACAGATTCAAGCTACTGCGTATGCAGCAAGAGGCAGGCATTCCTCCCCATGCGCTCGAAGACGATAATGGTACCAACGGGACTGGTCTCGGGTTGGTCAACGGCGACGCGGCCTCAATTACTAGTGACCTGGCTTCACCTGGCTCGGTGCCGACCCCCACTGTCGATCTTGCACCTGGAACCGTCTCCGGAGTCAATGCCGGCCCTTCGGCTATGCCAGAGCCCCAGGTAGACTGGGACTTGTGGCAATCAGTGGTGTATGAGGGTCCGGCTGTTGTTGCGCGGACCAGTGCTGAGGAACTGAACCGCGCCATTACCACCGGTATCCCAAGTGCCATCCGAGGTGTCATCTGGCAAGTATTGGCGCAGAGTAAGAGTGCCGAGCTGGAGTCTGTATACAAAGACTTGGTTGTCAAAGGCACAGACAAGGAGCTGAAGCGCCACAGCAACAGCACTACTGCCAGCGCATCTAGTAGTGGCAACAGCGCTCAGAACGGCGAGGCTGTTACCTCTTCAGCCTCTTCAGTCAGATCCGACCGCTCTGGCACAAATGCCAGCATGTCATCCAAAGCAGAAAAGGCTACCGAACAAAGCCCAAAGGCCCAGGCAGTGGCAGCTGCTGAGCGCAAGAAGAAGGACAAGGAAGAAGCTGCAGTCCTACAAAAACTCGAAAAGACTATCCGGCGTGATCTTGGCGCTAGAACTAGTTACTCCAAGTATGCCGCTTCAGCAGGTCTGCAGGACGGCTTGTTCGGCGTTTGCAAAGCATATGCTCTGTACGATGAAGGTGTTGGATATGCGCAAGGCATGAATTTCCTGATCATGCCCCTTCTATTCAACATGCCGGAAGAAGAAGCTTTTTGCCTGCTTGTGCGCCTGATGCGCAACTATGATCTTCGAGAACTCTTCGTTCAGGACATGCCTGGCCTTCATATGAGACTCTATCAGTTTGAACGCCTGCTGGAAGATATGGAGCCAGCCTTGTACTGCCATCTCAAGCGTCGTGGAATTTCTCCCCACCTCTATGCCACGCAATGGTTCCTCACCCTTTTCGCCTACCGTTTCCCACTGCAACTTGTCCTCCGCATCTACGACTTGATCTTGACTGAAGGTCTCTCCGCCATTTTGAGATTCGGCATTGTTCTGATGCAAAAGAACGCGAGTCTGTTACTCGGCATCTCTGATATGCAGCAGCTCACTACTCATCTAAAGGATAAAGTCTTCGATGTGTACATTGACAAGGACCCTAGTGCGGGAAGCTTGTTGGAAAATGGATTTTTCGGCAGTTCAAGTGCCAGTTTAGACAAGGAAGTCTACAGGGCCGATCAGCTGGTCAAGGATGCGTCGGAAGTCAAGCTCACACCCGAAACGCTCAAAGTTTATACTGCTGAGTGGGAGGAGAAGACCAAGGCCGAAAAGGATCGCGAGACTGAGCTTCACGAGCTAAAGATGGCAAATCAGAGCTACGCGATCCAATTGCGCAAACTGGAGGAAAGAGTTGAAGCCTGCGATCGCGAACAAGCTGATCTTGCGACCGAGCTCGTACATACAAAGGTCGAAAACCAAGAATTAAAGGATGAAAATGAAAGCCTCAAAGGCCAAGTACAGGAGCTTCGACTGGTGATTGAGAAGCAGCCGACAGAAATTGAAGAAGCCTGGAAGCTCGAAAGAGACAACCTCATGAAGCGCAACGAAAGCGTCCACGAAGAAAACCGGAAACTGGAACAAGAACTAGCAGAGCTGGAGGAAGAACTCGTACAGACCAAGATGCAATACGCCGAGGTACGTAACTAATCTTTTCCCAGCCCAACTTTGACTAACGACCTGGCCACAGATCAATTCTCAGCATGAGACGCTCAACAGGAAGTGGAGCGATCTCAAGCGGCAATTCGCATGATTTCGGCTCTGCCCCTGGCCCACCTTCACCAAGCGGACTATGCCAAGGACACCCAACTGTACGACGGTTGGCACTGTACATATTACCTTGATAAAAACGCAAATGAGGCGCTTGTTTAAAAGCACACGATGATGGACCAAATGTCGTCTATAGGGGTGAACGTTGGGGGATTGACACGTTGTTTCGAGCAAGCAATACGCTGTCGATGCAGGTGTGTCAAGATGGCAACAACAAGCGAACAACATTTATGCCTTGGCAGACTTTTTCTCTCACTTACGCATAACGCATAGATTCATGAGCATGAACCAAAGAAGAACAAAATCACTATTGTCCAATAACACGGCAATGCCTGAATTTCATTACAACCATGGCAGGAGTAGCTCAATTGAGACGAGACGCCTAAATTCATGAGCATGGTCCAGATGAATCAACCTCACCGCAATGCAAATATTGTGACTCCTCAAAGTTACAATGGCTAGCTGGCTTGTGAACAAAGGGGGTGAATTCATGTAGTTTTATTTTTTGTTGTGCAAACTCCCTAATGGACCCAATCCTATGCTTACGTGAAGCTCATCATGCCCTACAAATGCCAAACGTGGAAAGTGCAGCAGACAGGGACAAAACTCCTTGAACAAGATACCGAAGAGGCCACCGAGAAAAACAAGGCACACCGCTACCAGACGGTGGGATTAGTCCTCCCGGCCGAGCCAAGGTCAAGTTTTTCTCTTCTTTTTGTAACAGAAAACCAAGCAGACGAAGACGATGGGACGAATCGTTTACTTGTGGAGCTTCTTCTGGTAGAAAGCGAGCTCCTCGCCCTCGAGGATGTATCCGTCGCAGCGGCCGGACTGGCCGGGACGGCTGGAGATGATGGCGAAGAGGCGACCGGCCTCGAACTGCTTCTCGACGGGGTGCTCAACCTTGCCCTGGGCGGCGAAGCGCTCGGCCTGCTTCTTCTCGACAGACTTGGAGCGCTTGACCTCCTCCTCCTTGATGCCCTGGGCCTTTTGGCGGCGGCGGCCGATGGGCTGGCCGTAGTGGGCCTCGTACCACTGGCGGAAGGGGGCGGCGTCGACCTGGACGACGGCGCTGCGGGTCAGGGTGTTGGTGCGGACCAGCTCGTTGTTGGACGGGTGGTAGGCGACGGCGATGACGCGCGTCTTGCGGGTGCAGCCCTCGGAGGCCCAGGCAAAGTTGCCCGAGTCGAGGCGCAGGGCGCGGTACTTGTGGTTGCCGCCGCGGGTGCGGACGGTGTGGACACGCTTGGCGCCGATACGGGTGTTGGCACCCTGGCGGCCAGCCTCGAAAGCGCGCTTCTTCCCTATTGTCAAAGGTCAGAACGCATGTTCTCAAGCAAATGGAACATACGGGCTTTCGGCAGAATGAAGGAATCGAGGTCCGGGACTGCTGAGCTTTCCGCTGTTACGCATGAAAGCAACTCGCACATCGCCAGCAACAACCCCTTTGCTCGATTCCTCATCCGGAGATATATATTCGTTGCATTGTGTGTTATAAGGATCAGTACGCACGGTAGTAGGCACGCTTGGCACCGGTGGCGGAGCGCTTGTGACGGGAGTCGCGAGAGATACCCATGATTGCGAGTTCTGCAGAGTAACGTAGAGGTTAGCAACGATTGCCTCGTAAAGCTGATGGCAGCAGAGAGAGGCCCCGAAGGACACGACGATTGGCAACGGATATGCGAAACAACCAACACCTTCAATCAGCACCCAGCGACACCAGAAGGAATTGTGGAATCCGTAACCGAGTGTAATTCGCAAGTGGTGTGCTGAAATGATGTCTGTCGGCGTTGTCGTCGTCGTCGTCTTCGTCGTGTGTGTTCCGAGGCGCAAAGGGACAATTCACTGACCTGATGATTCTGCTGGTCACCAGTTGCAATCTAAAATTGTCGGATGGATGTGGGAGAAGTGAACTTTTCGACTCAAGACCCGTGGTGGAGGGCACAATTGGAGCGAAAAATTGTGGTTGTGGGCTGCGGGTTGCGCTAGCCCCAGGTACGTACCTTGCGGTCAGGGCTTCTAGTTCCCACGGCGGATGGTTGTTCCGCTGCGCTCCAAGACAGTCACGTGGATGACGCTACATTAAGCGAAAGCAGAAAAGGGAAGGTGGGTCTTGAAATCGAGCCCCTGCTAGCGTCGACTATCGAATGTATGTTCCTTTCCGCAACAATGTTGCGTGAAAAGTACAAACACCTGCATCTTCGTAACTGTAACGGTGTTTGCTTCGTCTTTCAACATTGAAGCTGTAACCAAACATCGTGATTGTTGAACTTTCTCTCGATATATATGTTTCTCAGGCGAGCAGCTGTCTGACATGAAGCCACGTTGTTAGCCCATCGCACACCGCCTGTGATTCCTCTCGTGACCCTCATCACCGCTCTTAGCAAATGCGGTGAACAGCCGGCGCAGAGCGCATCTGTTTATTAGTTCGAAGGCATCAGATGCGATTTTCATAAAGGAAGCCTTTGATTGATGTGTAGTGGCTGAAAGCTTTCGATATCTCTCCTTGCCGCCCGGGAATTGCTCGTTTGCCATGTGCTCACCAACCAAACGCTAGCCGCAGTAGATCTAACGTCTGCCAACTGTCGATGCTCGTTTGCGGCCGCCAGGTCAGCGCAAAGCCCGAAAATCTCTTTAACTCGGACCTTGATTTTTCAAGACTCTATTGAAATTGCTAAAACTACTTGTCAAATCAATTTGCTGCTGCCGATTTCGCAAACAACCAGTCGGCCTCGCTTCTTTAAGTGCAGGAATGTACTCTTCTCGTCTCGTCTCCAACGCTCTGTCATTTTGCCGGTCCAAATGACAGACTCACTGGAGATCCTGGACCCCGACGACTTGACGCCGATGAATCCTTGTGCCGCAGTATTTGAGCCCGATGGTTCGAGCATACAGCCGTACTATAGTCTAGACGCCCCCTTCCTGTGCAACCAAGGGTCGCATGTGTCGGTTTCGAGCAAACATGACCCAACCTCGGCGTTCTGGCCTGCGTTTCCTGCTGTAAAGTTAATTACACGGCAGAAGGTTTCTACAGCTATTGACACGTGGTTAGGCTGATACGCAGCACGCGACGCATCATCCGGCGAGCTGGTCTTCAGACCATCCATCTCGACAAGCCCCGTACTATGCACTTCCGGATCCAAACTTTGGCTGGGCACCGGACAGTCGTCTGATTCCAAGACATCATCACGGACCCTGCGGACCATTTGTTTACCATTTGCCATCCTGGCCGCCCGCGGCACCCCTCCCATATGCAAACCTTTGTGATCAACACTATCACCTTTTCCGGCTTTACGGAAACCATACACATTCTTTTGAACCGGCCACTACTGTCGCAGTCCGAGAAATACAATCGCCGCATATTGGAAACAGCGCTATGAAACGGAGTTCGCGTCGTGGCAACTAGTATTCACACGAAAGCAACTCGTCCACTAGCTCACGCTCCTCCGGGCACCTCGACTCACCCGTCAGTTCGAATGTGACATCCCGCCAAAGCTCTCGGCGTGGGAGCGCAAATACCCGGCATGCAGCTCGAGCAGTAATCTTACGAGATACCCCTGCAAAAATCAGCCCTACGAAAAAAGATGCCAGTGAAGTAACCAGGTCATCTCAGCAGCCGACCCAGCAGGCGCCAGCAAATGCCCCTCTGGAACCTGCCAGCTTCCGGCATCGACAAGCCGGCAGAACCCAGCATGTGGCCCAGAGGGCTGCTGTCGGTGCAGACACACCACTGTGGTCTCAATCAAAACGATGGACGAGCGGCGAGAAAAAGCAGCTCATGGCATACCAAAAAATGCGCCAAAATATACATTACATTGGCGCTGACGACTCGCCATTTGTGCCGCAGACTGCTGCCGAGTTGGCAGCACTAAAATTGACTATGGCGGAGGAGCGGCGGAAGATTATTGCGATCAAAGTCGAGCGACTGACTACGGAACTTTCACAAAAGGGCAGACTTGGCCCAAAAACACACGAGAAAGGCCACTCGCTTTTTCTATTGAATGATAGTTGCTTCGACATTGAGTATAGCATGAACGAAGAGACCTGGCCTACCATTGTCCAGCTCAAAGAGGAGGGAGATCGACGTACCGATGGCGCCCGGCGTCTGCTCCCGTCACCCGAAAAGGTGTATGGTAGAACTTGGACGCGTATCGGGAGATTCAATGAGGGTCTAAATGGATTGTCGTTCGGCATATGGCCTGTGGACGGGCTCGCGGAAGAGGCTGAAGACGGGAGAAATGAATTGGACAAGAGCGCTATACCAGATTGGCTTTGGGGAATTATTGAAGAATTGTGAGCTGCTATCTGAATGCGCAAGACTTTGGGGTTTGGAAACTGTGCAGATTATCTCAACAAGTAAATTGCAGTTTGTAAAATGCTGGCATGTGAATGTGCTGTGTAAGTGAAGTACCTATGTACCAATCTAAGCTGTGGTTTACTAACTGCCAGCTGCGACAGAGCAGCTACTCGGACTGTAAAGGATGGCGAAAAGAAGAGAAAAAAAATCATACCTAAGCAAAAGAACAAGTTGAAAAAAAAAACTCAAAGCATATTTATTGCTTGTTCCATCAAAGATCCATCGGTACCAGCAGCAAGCTAGCTGCTGTCGGGGCCACCTCAAGATGCTGGCCCCTGTCCCGAATCGACCCACATAAAAACTGCTGTGCCGAGCTTCCCAACAACTTCTTGAAGAACAAGCTTGGATTCTTTTTCTCTCTTTTAGTCGCCTCATCCTGTTGAATCCATTCCCTGGACAGACACGGCTCAGATACAATGGCGTCATCTACTACGCTCAAGCTTACCAACCGCTGTATGTGTCCCGCCGTCTCTGCCCGTCATACTGCCTTCCACGCATCCTCCAAAGCTAACATTGTCGCTCCCTTTCCCCCACTCCAGCACCGAAGCAGCCGATCAAGCGTCTCCCCGCCAGCGTCGATCTGCCCGCCGGCGCGACCGTCGAGGATGTGAAGAAGGCCATTGCCAAGCAGGCCGGTATTGGCGACTTCAACCGCATTGGCCTCTTCGATACGGCCACCAGGAAGACGCTCAAGGACCGCAAGGCACTCGTCGCCGACATCCCTGCTGTATCTGACGCAGGCGAGGTGCTCGTCAAGGACCTCGGTACGTTTACGAAACTCGACCTCTTGCAGCGCAAGGGCCGCAGAAAGACAAAATACTGACAATGAAATAACCCTTAGGCCCCCAGATTGCGTGGCGCACCGTCTTCCTCATCGAGTACTTTGGCCCGATCCTCATCCACACCGCCGTCGTCGCGGCCCGGCCCTACATCTTCCCCGGCGGCGACAAGCCCATGTCCAACACCCAGTGGCTCAGCTTTGCCCTCTTCATGGGCCACTTCTTCAAGCGCGAGTTTGAGACGGCCTTTGTCCACAAGTTCTCGGCCAACACCATGCCCGTCGCCAACGTCTTCAAGAACAGCTTCTTCTACTGGGCGCTGTCGGGCCTCCTCTGCGCCGTCTCCATCTACTGGCCGCGCTCGCTCGCCGCCCGCGCCCGCGAGCCGACCATGGACGCCGCCGGCACGGCCCTCTTCCTCTTTGGCGAGACGGGCAACGCGCTCGTCCACTACTACCTGTCGACGCTCCGCGCGCCGGGCAGCACCGAGCGCAAGATCCCGGCCGGCTACGGCTTTAGCTTCGTCACCTGCCCCAACTACATGTACGAGATCCTCGCCTGGATCGGCATCATCATTGTCAGCCGCGACTGGACCGTGGCCCTGTTCATCGCCATCGGCGGCGCGCAGATGTTTGTCTGGGCCAAGGGCAAGGAGAAGGCGTATCGCAAGGAGTTTGGCGACAAGTACAAGAAGAAGCGCTTCGTCATTCTGCCCGGTCTTTTGTAGATGTCGCCACGTCAGAAGACGCCGGCATGAGTCAAATGCCAACACAGCCACGTTGACTAGAGCGGTGACTAAAAGGAGAGCCTGCGGTAAGCTGGTCATGTCATATGCATGGTGATTGGAAGAAACTTCATACAATCAATCTTAAATAATGAAAATGTGCCATGACGCGTATACAAGCTCGTTTCTGCAGTCCGTTCAATTCGTAATTATTGTCGTGATATCCTCGTCAAATCTGCCAGTGGTATTCTCCATCAGCATGATGTCGACAGCGACGCCGTCTCCGAATTCTTGGCCCTGCCGGTACCATCCGCCGTGCTCGACTCTCCATCGAAGAAGCTCCGACTCGCGTCCGACATGACCTCGAGGCCGTCCATTGCCACATCGACCTCTTTCCCCTTTCCCTTGTCCTCGACACGCTCTTCCTTTCCATCACCACCATCGACATCCATCTTGCCGCCGTCCGCCATCCCCTCCTCCTCGCCCCCCAGCCCTCCGTCCAGCGTCCGCCCGCAGTCGCTGCAGCTGCACACGCTCCCCGACCCGGACCGAGACGACCACGATCCGTACCCGTCGCTGCCACCACTCGCCAACCGCACCGTCTCCTCCAGTACCAGAAAGTTGCGCTCCAGCACCTCGGCCCAGTTCTGCACGTTGCCCACCTCCTTGAGCCGGCGCGCCGCGGCGTCCGCCTCGCGCGCCAGCTTCTCGCGCTCCCGGCGCAGCGCCTCGGTCGCCGCCAGCACGTCCCGCTCCTGCTTGTCCAGCGCGCCCGCGTTCTCGTGCAGGACGGCCGCGCGGCCCTGCAGCTCGGTGTCGAGCATGTTGCCCATGGACGCGACCACGGCGGCGCGGGCCTCGGCAATGTGGCGCTGCGTCTCGGCGGACGGCAGCGTTTCGAGGAGCGGCGGCGGTGCGGCGTGAGCTTGCTGCTGGTGCTGGTGCTGGTGCTGCTGCGGAGGGAGATGCGCGGCGGCGTTGCGGGCGCTCAGGGTCGTCGCGGGCGTGGCCCGGCTGGCCGAGTTGGAGGACGAGGCGGCGGATGAAGCCGCGGCACGACGGGAAGAGCTGTTGCTGGTATTGCTTGCGCCGCTGGCGCTCGTGGCAGCCTGTGGTTGCATTTGGCGGGGGTGCTGCTGCTGCCGTTCCTGGGTCGTCATGGGAGTAGGCTGTGCAAATGATTCATACATCATAGCTTTTGGCGAGATGGAACGCTGCAATTTGATGTTAATGAAGAGGGGCTCAATCGCAGTATAACAATCCATGCTTCGTGGAGGGGGCGCTTGCAGATGCAGGTGATCATGTACACAGGCTGATGAGTGTGGTGGGGTGATGTTGCCCCCCCCCCCCTCCCTACATGCACCATCTCAAGTTGAAATAAGGTCACACTCGGCAGCAGTTGCAAATGCTAGTGACCCATCGTTTACTACTGATTAGTGCTTAATAGATGATCTTTTCTCTCTGCGGGCGCCTTGTTTGATCGACGTTGTAGGCACACAGATAGGGACAGGTATATTACAGTCAATCTGTTGTACGGACTCGATGACCAGCAAGCCCTTCTACTAATATGCTGCCACATTCAAGATGAAGAATATTCCATACTAAATCCATACCATTCCAAACGCCATTGCTATGCTAGCCCGGCAGCTGTAGACTTCGCCGGCAATACATCTAACAATCATAAAATATGATACATAATCCAAAGTCGCATTTGCGTAGTACACTGCATTAAACTTTCAATAGTTTGAAGGTGGTGTGGGAGCCCCGTCGGAAGATAGGGACGATATTGAGGATAAAGAGCTGAGATTCGAATGACCCCGATTCATGGGGCCGCTTCTCGAAATGGAGATGCCGGGGTTCGCGATCAAAGCGTCGGCTCGGTCAAAGACGTTGCCATGGAAAGCTCTGGCAAAAGAGGCGCTTTGTGGTGTCACAGGCACGGTGGCCTGCATCGCGGGACCTAGGGCTGCGCTCTGCGGCGTGATGGGGACGTTTGAAGGTGACATGATGCCGTTGGGATACATGCCAGGATGACCAGGCACTCGAATGAGATGCTGCCAAGGAGACTGCACAATCAAGTTGCTGGTGTCCTTGATCATCTGCTGAATAGGCCTCAATCGCACCCGAGTGTCGGGAGGCAGAGGAAGGCGCTTGGTCAACTCCTTGATCATTCCCGCAGTGCTCGCCCAGCTGGAGAAGAAGTTTCTGCACAGGACTCCGAAACTAGGCTGTGTACGCAAGCTTGGATCTTTTCGCTTCAAAGCGCCTATCTGGTTTATGAGCACTTCGCTTTGCTGGACGGTTTCGTTGCAGACATCGATGAGGCCCTTCAAGTCGCGCAGGGCACCCTCGGGGGCTCGTTGCTGTGCCGCGTTTCGGAGGCGTCCAGTTAATTGCATACTGAAATTAGGCAGCACTTGCAAGACGATGTCGGCCGACCTTTGCAGCGAGACTAATATCCTTTCGAACTGCATATCGTCTTCCGCGGTATTGTAAACAGGAGCCTGAGGACCCATGTGGCCCATTTGATCGTTGGGCATGTGGCCATTTGGCCGTCGGGGGCCGCTCATGTACGGGCTCTGGTGATCCTGAGAGGATCTTGAGTTGGCTGGGCTATGCCGCACAGTGCCCTGGCGGCTGCGTTGCTGCCCATTCCTGTCCATCGATGCGGACTGCACCTGACCATTTTGGGAGTATGGTTTGATTGTATCGCTGTTGCTTTCATACTGAATTTGCGAAGTCATCTGATCGGATCGTGAGGATACGGAGCACAAAGTGACTCGCAGCTCCATGATACTGTTGTATAGTAACATCAGGAGTGACCGAATATATCGTGCATCACCATTGTTAACAAATGTATCAATGTTATCTGCGAGTAGGGTGCACACATGACCATATGCACTGACGAGAGTGTGGCATGCGCGGTGTACGTTCTGGTTGTCTTTTGTATTATACTCGTCTTCCTCCAGGATGGCGTTTTCGTACTTTTGAATCTCTTGCTCGAGTTCTTCCACGTGGGAGTTGGTATTGTAGAAGACAATCTCAAGGCTAGATCTCTTTGCTGACCCATCATTCGTCAATGTCATGAGCATCTGTATCATGGGATGAATCTGAAAAACGGAATACAGGATCCCTTTCGCGGATTCAATGACTGGATCATAGATCTTGGACTCGCGCCTCCGCTCCGGCAGCACTGATAATCGGCGGACGTATATTGGGCGTTGCAGGAGGCTGTCGGTTGGAGTCGCCGGGCTTTTCGTCCCCGCCGGATTCTCTTGCATCGCTGACCCATGACTCAAGCCGCGGTAGTGGCTGAACCGGTTGTTAGGTTCTGTCTCTTCGAGAGTATCAAGCTCTGACATTTTCTTCGAGACGATGCCCATGCGTCGATTACGACTGTCGGGTCGATCTGGCCTCAATAGGCTTTCAGAGTTGCTTCGTAAACGCTCGTTGACATTTCCAATCGTAAGCGGCATAACGCTAGGTCGTCGAATTGCAGTGCTTTGCTGCGAGAGGCCACGGTAATGCGACCGAGACGGAATAGGAGGAGCTCTTATGCCAGGATTCGGCGATCGGATATCGGGAGGGTCCGATCCGTTGACCTTGATTGGGAATCGGCCACTGGCTGCACGCTTCAAAGGATAGCGGGGTGTCTCAGCGTTCTCGCTTGACTCGTCGCCAGTGCCCTCTGCCTCCAATCGTCCGTTGAGAGCGAACTGGCGCATGAATCTCTTGATATGTGCGGTCACAGCCACTTCGGTTACCTCGGTTTCCCTAGTTTCGTTGGAGGGACTGGACGCTTGCAGCCGTAGCGCATCCTTAGGTGGGAAGCTGATAGGATTTCCTTCGAATTTCAAGACTTGCAGCGAGACCATGTCTGCAAGACATAATGGAAGCTCGCGAATGTGATTCTTAGGTACAGACAAGACCTTGAGGCTTGTGAGCTTTCCAATTTCGTTTGGTAGCGAACGCAGTTGGTTTCTGCCGAGGTCGAGGATTTCCAGCGAGGTGAGATCGCATAGCTGTTAACAGTCAGTAGCTGCTGGGGTCCGACATCAAAGGGTAAGACAAACGGTCATGGGGAACTCTTTAATAAGGTTGCCGCGAATATTGAGATAACGCAAAGATGTGCATTCCGAAAATCGGATGGGGAGAGCCGACAATTGATTGTGCGAGAGAGCAAGTCTAGTTTGGATTAGCAATTGCACTTTTGCAGGAGAGCAAACTTTGCACGAACCGTTCAAGCTCATCTTTGACGATATCTACCACCTCTTCCGGCAACTTCTGGATGTTTTTACGGCTGAGATCAACCGTCACACCGGACTTCAGGCCGGTGCCTGCGGTGCTGGCCTCGACAGTTTGGCCCTCGCTTTCCAACGCCGTACGCATAGCATCGTGGGCCAGGCTGATGACTTGGGCCGGCGTAAGGGCTCTTGATACCGAGAGATTCCCATTCGGAGGAGCATTTGTACCAGTCGGTATGGGGGGAGGAGGAGGCGGGTTTGTTCCGTTGGACGTAGCGGCCGAGTTTGGGACCGGCCGGCGACCTTGAGCAGGATTCTCGGGCAGGCCACGAACGCCAGCAGAGGAGGAAGTCGAGGTTGCGCCCGCAGGCGCCGTCGTGGTCGCCGTTGTGGGAGGCGGTGCCCAATCAGTGCGATCCGACCGCTCCATGGCAATCAACTCGATGGGGTGAGCGACCGCGCAAGACTGGTGCAGCTTCTAGAAGCGCGTTTCAAGGCGGGAGCAGTGCGGATGGATTTAGTGCGGCTCAGTGATGGAGTGCCAAAAAAAGTTTCGGTGACGGTGGGCGGGCGACGCAATGTTTCAGGAGTAGCCCCTCTGTCGCGCAGGGCCCAGCGTTTCCAAGTCTCAAACACGCGAACAAGAAGTCTGGGGGAATGCGTTTTCGGGAGCCGATCAGAGGCTATCAAAGGGAAGCCGAGCGGGACCCGCCGTGCATGATGATTGAGTTGGGATCGAGCCGCTGGATCAGGAGCGAAAGGGTGCGAGGCCGTCAAAAGGGATGGCGGGATCGGCGTCGTGGTGTTTCCCCTGGGCAGTCTTTTCAGGGTGGCGGCGTCGGACGGACGGAACACTGTCGTACACCCGTGCAACGATGGGCTGGATTGGCGAGGCGAAGACGGCAAGTTGCGAACTCAAGAGCCGGCTTGGTACTAGGCGCGTCAACAATTATGTCTGTCTCCTGGCTTGCTTCCAGGAACAGTTTAGTCAGGCTCAGATGGCGGCGTCCCTTGCAGAAGTGGATGTACAGTGCGATCAGTGGCCCCAGAGCTGTCCGTGTGTGGCGTATGTGGTGTGGATGGAGAGCCCTTCGTACCTTTCAGCCTCAGCCACTTTGCCGAGCGCTGTACCAGTACAGTGCGAGCTAATCAACTTGGAGCGCCAGCCATTGATGGTGGTAATTGTCATCTGGGTAGCGCATTCGATGATCGAGGGCAAAACGTCTTGTCCTTGCCATCTGGCGGCTGAATAAATCGTCCTTGTCCTGGTATGCTAATTATAGACTGTCATCCTTGTCCGTATAGTGTAAGTAGCACGCCAAATCTTCAACGGTCTTGGACTACATGGGTTGCACTTTTCCACGCGGGATACAATTTTCCACGACCGAGCTAGCAATAATACCAATTTGTTAAGTCTTATCAGTGCATGTTTGGCAGCCAAGTGCCCCGAGTACCTGCATATTTTCGGCATTTATGCTTGCCAGTCTTGGTCCCTACACGGGGGGTGGACCTTGGGCTTCGCTGCACGCGCGCCATGCGCTAACGGTGCACTTCCACACTACACCGATGGCAACAGGTGACGCGAGGTACAGGAAAAGCATTATCCAGGAGGCAGAAAACTTCGGATTCACGCGACAGAAACGTGGTAGAATCAATGTTCAGAGCTCTACAGCGTGACTGGCATTAGCATTCGGGAAACCATGGCTACACTGCAGAGGACCAATTCATGCACCGATATTGGCTTCACCCTGCGGCGCCAGTTTGGCAAAGCAGACTTTAGGTACGTAAAGCGACATGAGTCCTGTGATTTGCAAGGCTAACATGACTCCGAAGACCCCATCAGCGCGAAATCGTTGAAGCGGCCTTGGCCGGATATGACATATACGTGCAGGCTGCCACGTCGTTCGGCAAGAGCTTGTGCTTTCAACTCCCAGCGGTAGTGGACACTGGCAGTACGTGTGCTTGTGAAATGGCAATGCAAACAATGCTGATATTCCACAGTCACAGTAGTAGTCTCGCCACTTTTGTCATTGATGGTGAGTAGTGGATTGACTGCGAGAGGGGCGGCCCTAACTTTTGCAGATCAACCAAGTCGAAGCGTTGCGTGCCTGCGGTATCAACGCAAGCGCGTTGAACAGCAACACTCCGTATCCAGAAAAGGAAAGGATACAACGAGATCTGGAAACTGGGCATCCCTTGACGCGGCTGTTATACGTAACGCCCGAACTATGCTCCGGCTCGCGCTTTCGTGAGCGCCTGCAGAAAGTACACGAGCAAAAAGAGCTTGCTCGAATTGCAATTGACGAGGCACATTGTATTTCTGAATGGGGTCATGATTTTCGCAAAGACTTCAAACGACTCTCTTGGTTCCGTGAAACATTCCCCACAGTGCCCATCATGTGTTTGACGGCCACGGCGAACCCTCGGGTGCGTCAGGATATACTCAGCGTATTAAGGCTCGACGACACACCAGAGAGGATAAAGACTTTTTTGATGAGTCCATCGCGAGCGAATTTGCATATTGAGATACGATATACCAGAGACGACGACGACAACCGTTTGTCAGATTTCTTGGGGTGGCTGCAATCTGTGTATGATCGCCGCAGAGCGGAACCGCGCAAGGAGGAGCTTCGGCAACTGGGGGAGAGGGTCGAAAATGTGCCAGGAATTATTTACACGATATCTCGAGACGAATGCGAGACGCTTTCGGCGGCACTGCGAGCTCAAGGTATTGGCGCGCGACCCTTCCATGCCAAGTTGCCAAAAGACGTCAAAGAAGATACGCTCAACCGATGGATAAACAACGAGCAAGGCTATGATATCATCGTAGCTACAACTGCGTTTGGCATGGGCATTGACAAAAACAATGTGCGCTTTGTCGTGCACTGGAGGCTGCCAAAGTCTTTCGAGGGCTACTACCAAGAAGCCGGCCGTGCCGGGCGAGATGGCAATGCGAGCTACTGCTTCTTGTATTACAGCCGTGAGGACCTAGAACGAGTCACGCGAATGATCAAAGGAGACTCAAAAGATGGCACAAGCCACCAAGCGCGACTTCGCAGCTTACAAGCACTCGCGCTCTACTGCGAGAACATAACTTCATGCCGGCATGCCGAAATCTGCAGATATTTCGGCGAAACAGAAGTACCAGAGTGCGACTTTGCTTGCGATTTTGACAAGGATGCAGAGGACTTGAAAGAAAGGTTCAGAGAAGGATTGGCAAGCGAAGAATGGGTCAGCACGCAGGCAATGCAGGGCACGTATGACGGATATTATGACGATTATTAAAGCCGAACAATTTTCTGCAGCTATAACCCTTTCCCAATTGGTATGCTATGCTCGCTACAAAACAATTTGAATGCGCACCACCTAATGTTTCTTGGCGTCCTTTTGTTTCTGCTTCTCGGCAACCAGCTCGTCGAAGCGACGCCACGTCATGAGACCCTCGAGGAAGCAGCTGACCTCCCACAGAAGCCATGTAGCCGTGAAGCGTTCCACGCCGTGGCGGCTGAGGCGGAGGCGATCGAGCAAGTAGCACTCGGTGACGTGGATGCCCAGGACGGGGACGAAGATGACCTTGACGAGCCAGCGGAACATGGACGCGCCGCCCGGGAAGGCGCGGTCCAGCAGGCTCCAGGCGGTCGTCCCGGGCACGAGCCAGGGCAGCGCGGCGGCGCTGGCAAAGTAAAAGGTGACGGCGCAAAAGACGACCCAGTCGGCGGGCCGCGGGGCGACGTAGGTGGTGACGGCGATGTCGCTGACGCCCAGGTCCCTGCGGGCGACGGCGTCCATCTCGGCGAGGCGCGGCCGGATGTCGTCCCAGCCGCGCAGCGGTGGGACAAAGGGCACGGCGTGGTTGAAGCCACCGGCGCGGATGTGCATGGTGTCGAGCGAGACGTCGCGCATCGAGGGGCGGGCGGCCTGGCGCTTGGAGAGGCTGTTGTAGTGCCGCAGGAAGTTGCTCATCTCGCGCGTGTGGTCGCGGTTCATGTGCGAGATGATGCGGTCCTTGCGGGCCTCGTCATTGTCGACCGCGGCCATGGCTAACGGGCTCACCGTCGGGCAGTGTCAAGAGACAAAATTAGTAGGAAGACGGCGGTCCGACAGCTGTGTAGGGGATGGTGAGATGTGGTAGATGGGAGCTTGGGGGTTGGGGTGGGGAGTGGAGTTGGTTTGGACTGAAGCTACCCTGCGGGATGTGCACGTATCTCAGCAAATTCAGGTAAACAATCTCTCTAGCTTAAAGGCTTTTTTTGAATAAAGCGCTTGCCTGATAGACCGTTGCCATTATATTTAGGTGCTTGACTTCCTATTTGCTTTTCAAATAAGGAGCAATGTGCTGTTGGAAGACTCGCCTGAGGGTGCCCACGCACGGATCGGGCCTGCAGTGAAAGCAGATGGAGCAACGACAGTATAATACACCTTGACCAGATAAACTATCTATGAATTGAGCATGAAGGCAATCCGTTAGGCAGAATCCTTGCGATGTGCTTAAGATGCCTTCTGCTGAATGACTACCCCGCTTCAATGACCTCCTGCTGCCTTTCCAACTTGCTCGAAAGGCATTCGTGACATAGCACCAGCATAACAAAAGTCACTGCTTTCATAGGAACTTGTAAGCCTACCGAAATCCACAGCTCGCTGAGACATGCCTCTCTAAGTATTCAGCGTCTTGATGACTTTGCGAAGATGTCCGGCAAAATCAGCCACGCCAAAATCGCCGAGCTCGAGGACAAGATGAAGCAGCGGGAGGAAACAGAGGCCAAGCTAAGGGCCATGCAGGGGCAGATGGAAGATCTCAAGAAAAGGATATCCGCAACAACGGAAACGCAGCTTCGGTCATCTTCAACTGTAGCGAGAGGGAGGCGACGCAAGGCGACGATGAATCTCAGCTTCCAAAACGAGATGGAGACACTCGAGATTAGTATTGATAAGCTACGGACGGCCAAAGCCAAAATTGAGCAAGAGATAGAGCTTCTCAAGGGTTGGGGCTAGGCCGAAATCTTGAGTAGATGGCGGCCAGCACAACTGCAGTCGCCATTGTTACACCAATGATGCGAGTGTAACCCTGGAACGTTTGTGTGCACAATGTCCAATCGAGCGTCCTCGGCAAATTTGAGTTTCTCGTTTCACCCTCTCCATCGGTCTTATGCTGTAGCAAGTCCACCTTCTTTTGGTATTTGCGGTAATCTTGTTCCTTCACTTCCGCGAGCAACGAGCGTAAAGGATCATCGTCGGCAAACTTCGACAAAGCTGCCTCGGCAGCTGAGGGGTCCTGATTGTATACACTTTGATGAATGAACCAGTCCACTTCGGTCCAGTTTTCGAGGGCATTGGCGATCAAGGGTTTGGCGTCTTCCGTTTGCCCAGCCCATTCATCGTGAAGTATGCTGTTGCCATACATTTCGTCCACGCGCGACTTGACAATGGCCAGAAATTCTGAAAAATGTCTCCTCATATAGAGCAACCACGAGTTCGGATTGGCCAATTGGGCAGCATCTCGTTTGCTAAACCAAAGTGGTGGTATGAAATACTGAACAGGCACGACACGACTCCACTCCCAATCGATCAAGCCGAGCAGTCGCATCTTGTCATCGACCAAAAGGTTCCTCAAGTGGAAGTCGCCATGGATCAGCACAAATGGTCCCTTGTCTAGGCTGCGGTCTACCCAGTCCTGGGCTTGTTTGCTAAATAGGAAATGATTGTAAAGAGTCTCCAGGCCCATTTCAGTTGTGACGGCGTTTCGGCTCTTCAAAAAAGCGTTGTATCCGATGCTCAATAGCATTTTGGAGTAGGTATTGGCCGATGCGAGCTTTCCCATCTCGTCATGGTGGTAATTCTGGATGCTGATAGGGTCCAGGCCTTCGAGTTGCATCATATTCATTTCAATGGATGCCGTTTTTTCGCCAATATACACTCCCTGCTCTCCCATCTTGAGTTTGCCAATCGACGAGAATTCCTGTCGCCTAAGCTGAATATAGACGTCTGCTAATGATCTGTATAGTTGGATTCGGTCGTCGGCAGATAAATCATAAAATTCAGCCGGCGAGAGAAGCTTTCCGTCAATGTAATCGAGAATCACGAATGTGGACAAAGGATCAGGGCCATGGTCTGAACAATAGGCCAGAACCCTGGGTACAGGAATTGTAGTGCAGTCTGACAAATGTCTGATTCTAGTTGGTAAATATGGTGACATGGCTCACATGAGCTTGAAGGGCTACTGACTGAATCGTGGCGACCTCACACTCTAGCTTGCTGCGTGGACAATATGCGAGGGAAGGCCTCAGCGGAACACGAAACACACATCTCTGCCCGTCAGTGAACTGAATAAAGTAGGACATGTTGTAGCTGCCACGCGCATAGTATTGGCTGCGGGCTTCCGATTGGAAGAAATGGGCGGTCGTTTTGCCGCATTTTGTCGCGGCGAGCCGGAGTATGTCATTCTCGCGATTTCGTAGCTGTGCGATGAAATCGTCGCGTTGGCGGTGTACAGAGTGTTCTACTATTGCATCGTTGAAATGCTCGAGTTTGCTCATACTTGCCACGAGAGCTCAGGCGCATCGTATGTGTGGCCCAATTCGCCTCGTAGCGCAGTGACTGATCTGCCAATGGTCCCATTTGCGATGTATGCTGGTGGAGACGGAAGTGGGAAGCTTGAGGCGATGACGCTAAAAAAGGAGGTCACCAGCGGTCTTGGGTAGGCCCACAGTGTGAAGAAATTGCCCAACACTCAGTGCGACGGGACGGCTGTTCTACGTTGTACTTGGCTTGGGAGTTGCATCGCTGTTGAAATATTTGTAACCGAAATTGGTGACCATCATGGTGATATATCGATGGAGATTGCGTGCGCCAACTCGAATCACAAGTATTTTGGCTTTTATTCGCCGCCTAATTAGAGGCAAACAGGGCCGGGTCGCCTTGCTTGTGTAACAACCTTCAGAAAAGTAGAAATATGTTGTACCAGGAAAGAGTAGAAGCCGAACAAAAAAACTGACTCAAATGCAATGAATAATTCTGAATGAAGTCGCTCTCATGTTATTCTCATTGTCACCAGAATCTTGACCAGAAACTCGCAAGATGTGGAGGCATCTCTCTACGTCATTTGCGGCAGAAATTAACTAGGCCGAACGTCGGCGTGAATATTAACATGGAAAGATCTACTAGGCGTTCACGGCGGCATATTTCAAACTTTGCTCGCGAAGTCCAAGCTCGAACCATATTTCACATCCGAGCATCGGAGGGAGGGCGCATCAGGCCAGTCGGGTGGAATGGTTCCGCCTGGTAGCGGCGATGATGAGCGTATTCGTTGGTCCCGTGCCCAACTGCCAATATTCGGTCTTCGGCTCCAGCAACCACTTTTATAGCGGTGAGTCAAAGTGTCCGCGAATAAACTACCTGGCCTGTGCAGAAGCTCGATGGCTCGCAGGGGCTCCACGAGTTGGACTCCACTGAGGAGAGGAACGAGGCTGAAGCTGGACTGAAGCTGAAGTGCCGCTTATAAATGAGGGAGGGTATCTATACGAGAACGAGGGCCATGCCGTCGCGTGTCGTGTTTCGCTTGTATGCTGTAATTGGCAGCGAGTTGACAGTGATAATCGATGCGGTGGATGCAGGAGCCGGCGTGAAAGCCGTCCAAATAGTGTTAAAAAGCCGACTCGCAAGCAGTGTACTTGGTAGCCGACTAAAGCCTCAAGCTGTGTTGTAATGGCTGGTGAGTTTGTGTCTAGCTTGGTTCACATTGGCGAGATCGGGTATTGTATGCGTCGCAAGTGGCAAGAAACCGGCAGTCAAGGATCAAGATCATGGTATAGCTGAACTTATAGATCGCTTTCGACAAGAACAAGTTGGTGGAGCAGCGGCCTTTTCAATCCCGCGAACTTACAAAGCAGCTCGGCCTCCGAGCCGTTGCAGCCTGCCAAGCCGCCTTCTCCACATGTGGCATCCTTCAAAAGGACCGCTAAAAGGCGCTACAGTGCGCTGTAGCCCGCTGAGCCTGCACTGGAAAAGGCGCTGTAGACCGATGCCGGCTCGGAGCTGGGCTCGGCGTTAAGACCGACGGGGCTCGGCGCAAACTTTTCTGCGTGGTTTCTTATCAGATCAGATTGATAAAAATTGCGCCTGCCCGTTCACAGCCCCTCCGCGCGGTGCAGCCGCAAGGAACCCAAGAAAAACTTGGTCGTCCAAAACCCCAGCCCTGATTGTACCGCGCTCCTCACCACAAGACGCCCCCCTCCTCGAAAATCCCCCCCCTTTTTCCAAGTCAAATGTCGTAACTCCGACCACGTCTTGTCTCGACAGCTTCAATCCCTCCCCAACGACCGACTAGATAACGAATCGCCAACCATGTCCGATCGCAGCGAGTCCCCGGATTCTGATGGCGACTCTGCCTCCAACAACGGCCGCTCCGACCAGCCTCCCGCCCGCAAGCGCCAGCGCGTGAGGCTCAGCTGTCTCGAGTGCCGCCGCCGCAAGCTCTCGTGCGACCGGGGCTTCCCCTGCGAGCGATGCATCAAGAGCGGCACGCCGGACCGCTGCTCGTACGAGTCCCGGACCGGCGAGGTCGTCAACGCCTCGGCCGGCGTCCCGCCGCAGTTTGCCCAGCTCGACTCCCGCCGTTTTGGCCTGGCCGACGCCGTCGCCGGCTTCGCCTCGCGCGACCCGGACGTCCTCCGCCAGGACCACGACCGCATCCGCCGGCTCGAGCTCGAGATTGCTCAGCTCAAGACGCAGCTGCTCCGGCCCGGCGCCTCTGCCTCCTTCGACGGCAGCACCATTGCCGGCACCAACTCGCCCGCCACGCAAAAGGACGAGACGTCGCCTCATGATGCCGACCCCAACGCGCCCCGACCGGAAGTGCAGGAATGCATCGACGCCACCAATGCCTCGGACGAAAAGGTCGAGCTGCGCTTCTTCCGCGGCAAGGGCTTCCGCACCCGCTACTTTGGCCCGCACAATGCCAGCATGGCGTTTGTTGAGCTGACTGGCCTCTGCCCCTTCATGCGAGAGACTGCCGACGAGTGGCTCCGTCCCGTCATCATCCACGACCGCAAGGATCGCAAGCGTCGCCAGGAGGAGCGCGAGCTCATGTTTGACCAGGCAGACCCTGAGCTCGAGGCTTTGCTACCCACCAAGGAGGAGGCAGACGCCCTAGTCAGCATCTACCTCGACCAATTCGAACAGATACACCGCATTGTGCACATCCCCACCTTCAAGAAGGAGTACGAAGCGTACTGGACTCCTGGCGCCAACAAGAACTACGCTGCCTTTACGGCCATGCTCCTGGCCATGATGGCTGTCACCAGCACCGTCCACACCCACGAGAGCCTCAAATTTGTGGGTATGATGTCCAGTGCCCGGCACTGCGCCGAGAAGTGGATCAAGGCGGCCGACGACTGGGTCAACAATCAGAGCCAGAAGCACCGTCGTCTCATCCATTACCAGGTTGCCTGCCTGCTGTACCTGGCAAAGCGCGTGAACACGTACAAAAAGAAGCGCTTCTGGACCGGCTCCGGCGCCCTGATCCAGAATGGCATCGCTGTCGGTCTACATCGCGAGCCGAGCCATATGGCCAACAAGATTACAATCTACAACCAGGAGATGCGGCGCAGAATCTGGACTACGATACAGGAGTTTGACATGCAGGCCTCGTTTGATCACGGCTTGCCCACATTGTTGAGCCAGCTGCACTACGACACCAGTCCACCTCGCAACCTCGATGACGAGGACTTTGGCGAAAACACAACTGAGCTGCCACCTTCAAAGCCCGCCAAGGAATACACATTCTCTTCTTTCCAAAATTTGGCACGCTCGAGCTTACCATTGCGCTTGGAGCTCAGCCGTCTGTTGACGGGTCCGACTTCAGATATTGATTACGACCAAGTCATTCGTTATACCAATGACTTGACGCAAGAGATTGACGCCCTACCTTCCTGGGATACGAATGTGGATACAAGCAAGAGCTCGAAGAATCCTCTCATTGCATACACCCTGCTGCATGTGCAGCTGCGGCAATACATCATTCCCCTACATCAGCCTTACCTCAAGCTCCGCAAGCAAAACTCCAAGTACCAGTACTCGGAGATTATATACTACAATGCTGCCAGAGACATCGTGCTGCTGCACGACAAGCTCTACGAGCAGGGACTGCGCGCGCTCAACTTTCTACGCGAAGATGCCCTGACCACAGCCATCAACCTGTGCAGCGTGACCATGTTGCAGCCGAAGGGATCCACCAACATGATCATGATTAACTCGCACCACACGCTGAAGCTGATTGAAAAGTGCATCAACATGAAGGAGGACCGGCTGCTGCGCTGTGGCAACAACGAGCCGTGGGGCTACTCCATCATGTGTGCCGCCCTGGGCCTGCTCGAGGCGCACCTCGGCACCAAGCCATCCGAGGTGGCCAAGTCGTCCTCTGCGGAGCGCTTCGTGAACCTGCACTACCGCCTGCTGGCCAACCAGGAGCCTCCCACGTCGTCGAGCCAGCTGGCCGAGGTGGGCATGAGCATGCCGCCGCCCATGGGTGCGGGCACCGGCCTGCCGCTCGACGTGCCCGACAGACCAAAGGTATGCTGCATCCCTGACCACCACCAGCACCACCATGATTATCCAAACACTGCTAATCTGTTCCAGTCTGTGACGCCATTTGCCTTTACGCCGTCGATGCCGACGGCGCCGCTGGACCCTTCCTCTGCGCCGTGGCTCATGAACAATGGTGACGTCACGCAGCCCTTCAACCTCGACCCGAGCCTAGAGCTGCTCGGCATCAATCTGAATGAGCTATGGGGTGAGTCTTGGGAGCTCGGCTGAAGCAACAGCATCTTCTTTCCGGATTCCACGGCATGAATTGCCACTGGCGGAGAGGATTCTTTCTCGTCAAGTCAGGCTGACGTTGTTATTCTTTTGTTGAAAACAGATCGGAGAACGGATATTTGGAGAAAGGGTCTTTGCGAGATTGAAGAGCCATTCTTTGGTTGAGAGCATTGCCTTTTGCGACGCATTCTTATGGAGGTTGTTGCCTTGATGGTGACCAGGTTGGATTTCTAATCGAATGAAGCACGAATGGAACGATTCTCACAAGAGAGACCAGAGAAGAGGAGGTTAAAAGGTGGCTGTGATTTTTTTTGGGTGGAGTTTTTCGTTTTTTTCTTTTCGGGTTTCAATCATGTTTGCGGATCAAAGGGGGGGTCCATCTTTTCGCCCATAGCTTTGCTGCTTTTTTCTCCTCCCATTTCGTTTTAACGGTTTAAACGTTGGTTTGAATGCGGCTTGTACACTAGTGATACCAGGGGGACGAGGCTGCGAGAGCTGGGAATATGCGTTGAACGACATAATGCTTTTGCCGCTTCCATTTGTCAAAGTAAACACATTTTCGCGACTCCATGTTTTGAAGTGCTGATGTTCACAACTATGACTGGTACTTGGAATGGTGCAGGTGACATTGCTCTGGCTACAGGGCTGATGAGTTGAGGGTTTGTCTGAGGAGCACAACCGTTACAGTGGCGAATAAAAAGTATTCAATACCCGTGAAGCTTCTCGGGAGGGCTGGTGATGTTGCTCTCTTATGATGAGTAGTCCGAACTCTATAATGTCTTTTCCTGGTATACGTAGAACAAGGATAAGTAAATTAATTTTGAAATTATTGAAGTCATGGTGATTGTGTCGCCTTGATCGGCTGTGCTGACCAGTCGTTACGCTCATCATGATTTATGCAAATAATCCAAATGGTATATACGTTAGATGACAGAGTCTTTTGCTGGGAACAGAGATGAAGCCCTCCCGGTAGATGCTCAAAAAGTTACTGAGAAGCAGTAACAGTGCTGGTCTTTTCCTGCACAGGGGCCTTGGTCTCAAGGACGCCGCCGTGGCTGCCGCCGCTGGAGCTGTTGATGTCGCTGTCCGAGTCGGCCGTCTTGGCCTTGGCCTTCATGAAGGGGTAGCGGCCGGTGGACTCGTGGAAACGCAAGACGAGGAAGCCGATGATGATGAAGATCCAGTAGACGTTGTAGGAGATGACGGAACCGTAGGTGGCCGAGTTGGTCCAGCCAAAGATGCCGTTGAGGATACCCCAAGCCTCGGAGCCGGGCGCTTCCGGGCCACAGCACTGCAAAGGTCAGCATGCGGAATGGGAACAGGTTTGGTAAGAGGTGTGCTTACGTTGACGTGCCAAACGCTGTTGTCAATATCGTAGGAGCCGGGACCGTTGCCTACTTCGGCGGCATCCCCGCCGACAACCTTGTTCCACTTGGCGCTTTCGAAAGACCAGACGGCGCGGGAAAAGAGGCCGGCGGCGACAAGGTAGAGGAGGCAGGTCGAGATGACGAGGAAGAGCTGGAGCTTGGCACCAACACCACCGCTGCGATTACGTCAGAGGAGACCTAAAAAGAAAGAGGCCAAGGAAGCAGTTGGCACATACCGGTAGAGAAGGTAGCCGACAATGCCGCCGACGAGCAGACCGCAAAAGACGGGCAGCGGGAAGGCAGTGGCCGGGGCGGTAAAGGACACGCCGGCGACAAAGACGACGGCCTCGATGCCCTCGCGGAGGACGGTGACAAAGGGCAGGACAAACATGGCGTACTTTTCAAAGAAGCGCTTGACGATGCCCTTGCGGCCGCCGAGTCGGAGGGGGTTGTCGACGGCCTTGGCGAGCTTGACGCGCCACTTGTCCTGCATCTTGGTGACGCGGAGGAGGGCGGCGCCCATGATGGTGATGATGATGGAGCCAAAGAGGGCAAAGGCGCCCTCGTAGTAGAGGCCGTTTTGGGACCACGAGGAGCGGCCGACGGTGTAGAAGACGCCGATGATGGCGCTGGCGACGATCATGCAGATGAGGAAGCCAATCAAGCTGCCGAGCCAGACCTAGGGGAGGGCGTGTTGGTGATGAGCGGCATAAACGGAGAAGACTGAGTACATACCTGCTTGCGCAGTTTCTTGTAAGCCTTGACATCGCCACCCGGGCCGCCGAGGGTCTTTTTCAGAAAGGCGAGGAGGATGGAGACGATGATGACGGCCTCGAGGGACTCGCGAAAGACGACGAGGAAGACGGGCACGGCAAAGACGTTGTTTGCCATGGCTGCGGAGGACAGGACTTTCTCTTTTGCGCGTTCCAGCAAGGAGGGAAAGTTTGTTGGTGTGTCTTTTTTTGCGCCGGCAGTCGAGGACAGGCGGTTTTGTGTTGTGTTTGTACTCGATTGAACAAGGAAACAGGAAACGCAATTGGGACTCGGGTCCGCACCAGAAGTAGAAGAAGATTAACAGAAAATAATAATGATAGTCAGGCCACAAATGAAATTTGGAGCGAGTAATTTTTTCTTTCTTCTTTTCCGCCTGGCAATATTTGCTATTGATCAAAGGACCATGGAGAAAGCCGGAGACGAGGGAGGGCGGCGGGGACAGAAAGGCACTTTCAGCCGCGGTGGGGGAAGAGGAGGATGGATGGGATCTTGTGGTTGGAGTTGCTGTTCTGGGACAAGACTCGTGCGAAGCGTGCGACGAGACGAGGAAGAAGAAAAGGTTGCGCGATCCGGAAACCGAGAGGGTCGGTTCGGATCAGATAATGAAAGTCAAAGGTCGGTGATTGTCTGGTGGCGTTTTTTCTTGGTCGAGGGGGCCCGGGTAGAAAGATGGCTTGAGCTTCTGAGTTGATGGTGGATATCGTGCTATATCTGTAGGATATAGCGGTCGTATGAAGGGAGCGGTTTGAGCGGTCGAGCCGTGTCGCTGCCCGTCTTGGTAACTGCAGGTGGCCATCGACGCCGGCGGAGGCGGGTGTGGGCGTGGTGGAGGAGCTGCTTTAGCGGCCCGGTCTAGTGGGCATTTTTTTACTTTAGCGTTTTGCTTTAGGTCCCTGCAGCCACTCGGCATATTTGTGCCGCGGGCAGGGTGGTGCTGGGCAGTTCTCGTCTTGTCTGGACTCTTTAGTGAGAACAAGGCCCCCCGAAAGGACTGCAAACGCGAGATATTTGCGTTTTTTTTTCTCTTGGGATGTATCTGGAACATTTCCTGGGGTTTGTCGTTGATATTTGTGCGGACGGACGCGTTTGCCATGCTCTCTCGTGCCGCGCCGGTTACGTAGCCGAGATGCCGGGCTGGGCTTGCATGCCGAGAGATTTACTCCAGGGGTTCTTTTTCTCTGGGCGACTTGCCGCCAAGCAAAGGGTTGGCAAGCCTACCGAACGGCAGCTAACAGCAAACCAAGGTAAGGTAGGCACTGGAACAGCGCTTGCAGCGGTGCTTGGCAAAACGATTTGGCGGGGCGTAGGGCAGGTGCAAAGTGCCGGAATTACAGTGGGCGTTCCACTGAAGCACAGCATTGGAACATCGAGAGCCGTTTTTGCTTCCAAGTGGAACAAGGTGCAGACTGCAACTACCCAGGTAAGTAGATATTAGTTACTACAACTGGTATGAGCAGACACGAGGCACATGAGCAGACATTCATGCTCCATATCACACTCTCCTTGGTCGCGACGCGTTATTCCCTCTTCCATGGCCATACTACCTGAGCTGATCCGTGCATCCATCAGACCACTCTCGCCCTGTCTCGCCAGCTCCGTCTCTCCCCTCTCCAGCACAATGACCTCGTCAAATCATGTATGTATTCTCGGCTGAAGCCCGAACATCCACAGCTCTCCATCCACAAGCCAAACCTTGCCAGCGCAAAACACGAGGCGCCGCCTCTTGGGGGGAATTCTCTTTCTCCTCCCCCCCCCCGAGGCCGAAAATTTTCACTTATCAATCAAATCAGTTGATGAAACTAGACAAAGTGGCGCTTTACATCCCCATCTCAGCCCATGCTAATCAGATCCTGTTGTCCAATCGCTGCTCGTCTCCAACGCCTCTTGGAAGCCCCAGCCCGCACGACCAGTTTGTGCATTCGAGGGTCCCGCGAAAAAACCGCATTCGTAGAATGATGGTCAGAGAAAGAGAAAAAAAAAATAGGTCACCTGTTTCTTTGTTCGTACTTTTTTGCTTGATGACGGAGACGACCTGCTCGGGCTCCCGTGGTCCGGTGGGGTCAAGCTCTGCCGCAGCAGTGCTGAGGGGCGCTGGCATACCATGTGCCGATCCATGTAACCTCGAGCGAGGACCGATATGCAGACTTTGATGCGTCTTCGAGCATCCAAGCATCGTCGAAGAAGCCTGTCAGAAGCTAAAGTGAAACGCCCTGCAGAAACCCCGCTTCGAGCTGCATTCTTGCTGTAGTACCTGGTGCTGGTGCTGTTACGTCCGGCCTAAATATTCAGCCGCCGGTTCAATTCCTCTGCTGGTCCATTCTGCCAAGTTGGTTCCTTGGAAACTCGAAGATTGGATTGGTTGTCTGCTGCAAAAACCGCTTATCTCGTCGAATACACTCTTGGTGTGCATGGATAGGCATTTATGCCTCCAGATGCGACATCTGTGGCGTCTGCCTCTCTGTGCACGTTTCACTCAGGCCATCAGTAAAGGCAAGGTAACTTACTGATGGCTTCGGCCACAGCGACCTTGGCAGTCTCTCAGCCGGTCGTCGACTCAGAGACCACCCCGGTCGCAAGCCCGTGCTCGGCAAAAACAGCGCTTCACGCCACCAACAATATCCTGAAGCCCGCTTGCCCGCTACTCCGTACAGAGGGTGAGAGGGTGAGAGGGTCCAGTCCACTAGAGGATCCCCACGCACCTCGCTGTCGAGCCCCTGCAACTTGCCCCATCGGGCAGCTCCAGCCTCTGTACCCAGGTAGCTGCTGCCAGCAACTGGGAGGGGAGGGGAGGGAGTGGCCCATCTCCGTCACTCTGTGCTTGCTGCAGCTCCACGGGCCATCGTCCCGCCGTTCATCGCTTCTACCGCAGACCGTCAGAGACACCACTACCCTCCTCACCCTGCTTTTTCTTCTCGAATCCTTCTCAAAAGGACGCAAATATCTTGCTCTCCTTTTTTTGCTTGCTGTTGTGTTTACTCATGCGAAGCAATCAACGTGCTCAACAAGCTCACACTTCAGAGTAAACCACCATATAAAAGGGCCCGTTCGTCATGGCGCCTCTTGTCAAGACGGCCGTTGCCGCCGCCCTCGTTGGCATCGCTTCTGCGGCCACCATCACCCACGACTTCAACATCACCTGGGTCACTGCCAATCCCGATGGCGCGTTCCCTCGTCCCGTCGTTGGTATCAACAACCAATGGCCCATTCCCCGACTCGAGGTCGACATTGGAGACCGCCTGGTCATCAATGTCAACAACCAGCTCGGCAACCAGTCCACCTCGCTACATTTCCACGGCCTCTTCATGAACGGTTCCTCGCTCATGGACGGCCCGACTGGCGTCACTCAGTGCCCTATCCCGGCAGGTTCCTCTTTTACGTACAACTTTACTGTCGACCAACCCGGCACCTACTGGTACCACTCGCACAGCAATGCGCAGTATCCTGATGGTCTGCGCGGCCCGCTCATTGTCAACGACAAGGACTTTCCCTACAAGGACCAGGTCGACGAGGAGCGCATTCTGACTCTGTCTGACTGGTACCACGACCAGATGCAGGACATGATTCCCACATTCCTCTCCAAAGGCAATCCGACTGGTGCTGAGCCCGTCCCCAATGCTGCGCTCATGAATGAGACTCAGAATCTGACACTGCCTGTACAACCCGGCAAGACGTACATGTTCCGAGTCATCAACATTGGCGCATTCGCTGGGCAATATCTCTGGATCGAGGGCCACACCATGCAGATTGTCGAGGTCGACGGCGTCTACACCAAGACTGCGCCGGCTGAGAGGGTCTACATTTCTGCCGCTCAACGCGTGAGCTTCCTTTTGACCACCAAGAACGACACTTCTGCCAACTTTCCCATTGTCGCATCCATGGACACTGTAAGTGAAACGCCGCTCCGCTCATGAAGAGAGCGCATACTGACATGGCAGACCCTCTTTGACACTCTGCCCGACGATCTCAACTACAACTCTACTGGCTGGCTCAGCTACGACGACAGCAAGCCCAAGCCCGAGCCCAAGATCGTCTATGAATTTGACGCATTTGATGACATGACGCTCGAGCCCTATGATGAGATGAAGCTGCTCCCTGAGCCCCAGAAGACGGTTGAGCTCGACGTTGTCATGGACAATCTCGGCGACGGCGCCAACTATGCCTTCTTCAACAACATTACCTACAAGTCCCCCAAGGTCCCGACACTCTACAGCGTCCTGTCCAGCGGCGACCAGGCTACCAATCCCGCCGTCTACGGCGAGTACACGCATCCTTTTGTCCTCGAAAAGGACGAAATTGTCCAGATTGTCGTCAACAACCTCGACACGGGCCGTCATCCCTTCCATCTTCACGGCCACCACTTTCAGGCCATCCATCGCTCTGCCGAGGAGGCCGGAACCCTGGCCAACGAGAACCTGACCGAGTCGCAATTTAGCCAGGTGCCCATGCGCCGCGACACACTTGTGGTGTGGCCTAATGGCAACATTGTGCTGCGCTTCAAGGCAAACAACCCGGGCGTCTGGCTGTTCCACTGTCACATTGAGTGGCACGTCGTCTCCGGCCTGATGGCCACCTTTGTCGAGGCCCCGCTCGAGCTGCAGAAGCAGTTTACTATCCCCCAGAACCACCTGGACAGCTGCGCGGCCGGGGGCATGGCTACACAGGGCAATGCTGCCGCCAACACCAAGGATTTGCTAGATCTAACGGGCGAGCCTGCTCCTCCCCGTCCTCTGCCTGCTGGGTACGTTTCTACTCGACTCCAAGTCATGGTATGAATGAATCAATACTGACCTGATATTAGATTTACCACACGCGGCATTGTTGCTTTCGTATTCAGCTGCATCACTGGTGTCCTAGGTGTCCTGGTCGTTGCCTGGTACGGCTTGTCTGCACCCGCCAAGACGGCGCACGATCATGAGCCGTTTGTTGGCCAGACCAACAGCACTTCGGAGGTGCGTGAAGCGACGACCGGTGCTGGCGCTGCTGGCGAGACGACGGCGGCAGCCGCAGACACCAATGCAGCTGCGGCCAGGTCGAGTTGATCAATATACCCAACAGGAAGAAGTGATTTGCGACGGATGTAAAAAGCATGTACAGATCCAATAGTGCATGAATAATCAAGGACATGTTTTATCTATGTGGTGTACATTTGTGTATATGTTTGGTCCAAGGTGGTTGTGATGTGACGATGTGGTGGTGGTGGTGGAGGAGGAGGAGGCAAGACGCAAAACACCAAGACGGGATTATCGAGGAGCACGAAAAGGAACACGACAGGGAAACACATGAGCGAGGGAGGAGAGAGCAAGTGGAGAAGGTAAGCGGGAACGAAGAGGAAAAAAAGACGGCCGTTTGCCAATGTGAGTCAACAGCCTCTGAGCAAACAAAATCGTCAACCCAAAAAAAAAGAAATGGTCGGATAGCAACACCTGGTCTCGATCCAGGGCCCTACGGGTTATGAGCCCGTCGCTCTTCCACTGAGCTATGTTGCTTATCTGTTATACTTGGCTGGAAGAACACCGAGTATTTGATGGAAGACGACGAGAGTTATTTGGGGTTATAAAGGCTTGTGCAAACCTTTTGTGTGTGAGTCACCCTAAAATTTTGTGAGGGCCCGCCTGGTGGGGAGAGGCTCCGCTGGTCGGCACTCGACAGTACGCCGTGACACTTTGCCAACATCGTGTGGATGGGAAGAAAAGCATGTCTTTTATTTCTAGTAGATTCTTTCAACTGTGTTTTGAATGGAAAGTATCCGGTACCTTTAGTAGAGTGGTGCTTGAGGAGTACAGTAGAGGTTTGGCCTGGGCTGTTGGCTGTTGACGGCCATCTCCACCGTCCGGCAAACAATGTCATGAAGGACTTGACGCAATCTTTTCGTCTCTTAGCGAGAAAAAGAAGAAGAGGGAAAGGCATCGGTCACGGCTCCTAACGCATCATGCGATAAGTACTCGTCAAGGGAAATTTTTTACATTTAATCTCTGCCTTTTGGAACTTTGGCTTTCCAGCTTCATGCCACGATGATCTGTTTGCTGGTTCTGAGACACGCTTATTATGTACCACGCTCGTCGCAAGACGAATGTTTACAACTCACGCAATCCCCAGTATGCATGCTTGGTGTCGGTAACTCTTTTCGAGTTCAGGATTGCTAAGTCGATACCATGGCCACTTAACAGAGACACAGGACGCCATATCTAGCCCTGCAATATATAGCTTGATTACCGGCGGCATCTTGGTCTCAATTGTATCGAATTGGCATCGTTAATCTTCATATACACAGATGGCGCTATATTAATTGCTATCCAGCAGCTTCCAAATTCTGTAGACTTTGTCTTTGCTTTCATCATTTAACCCGTCTCTTCTACCGCCTCCGCCTCAGCCATAGTGCGGCTGCTGCTGCTGCTGCTGCTGATATGGGCTCTGCTGATGATGATGTTGAACATCCTGTGTGCCTGAATGCGGTTGCGCGTAGTAGGTGTTAAGCTGCGCTTGCGAATCATGTACAGGAGCTTGCTGCGGTGCCGTCTGCTGAGTGACCGAGTATCCCCACGGCGTCTGGTACACCGTCTCGCCCGCGGCGGCGTCCTTTGTCTGGAACGGCTGCTGCGTCGACCACACGCCGCCAATCTTTTTGCGGCCGAGCACAAAAAGGATGAGCAGGATCAGGACATGTGGCCACACGCGAAAGACTACGTCGGTGACGATGGTGGCCAGCACCCCGGGCACGTAGAAGTTGCCGAGATAGAAGACGCCGAGGATGATGATGTTGTAGAGAGGCTGCGCCACGAAGAGTACGGCACAAGCGAGGAAATAGTTTGAGGCCTGTGAAGATTTGATGTCAGTTCCGCAACCAACTCTCGGGGGAAGAAACGAGACGAGCTGTGACTCTTACCGTTTTGGTGTGAGGAGCCGAGCGACTCAGCGCTCGCGTCCGCACCGCCAAGCCCAGGACCAAAAGCGACAGGACCAGCCAGATGCAGTTGAGCGCAAAGTCCATGTCCACCGTCACTCGGTTGAGCTTGGCCAGGGCCTCCAAGCTCGAGCCCCGGCCCTGCACGAGCCCCTCCCGCTGCTGTTGCCCATCGTAGTAGTGCGCCCAAAAGTAGCATCGCGCACCAAACAGCGCCACCGCGAGCAGCAGCGTCAGCCCGCCGGCGGCCCCGGCCAGCGACGGCATTTTGGTCCATCCTGCCGGTGCCGCGGCGCCGGCCCCGGCAGAGGAGCGCGCCATGGCGAGCCCCGCGCCGAGGGCCGCAAGGGTCACGAGCAGGAGCGCGCGGACGACGGCCTCGCACAGCCACCAGATGCTGTCGAGGAAGCCGCGCGCCTGGGTGAGGCCCCTCTGCTCCGAAGCGAAGAAGTCGATGCCGCGGTCGACGAAGCGGTCGTACACGGTCGCAATGAGCGAGTCACCGCACAGAACAAACATGGTGCTAGTTTTTCGGCGAGTCAGTGATGAATAAAGTTGGGAAGGAGGGGTGTGTGTGCTGGCTACTTACAAGGTGAAGAGGGCGAGCGAGTATCGTGCCCATTTTACCCAGGTCCGGGCAGCGTCGCCATGGCGCCGGACAAAGCAGAACTGCAAGACGCAGACGACGAGTAGGACGACGAATGTGGCGAGCTCGAGAGCGGTGGCTGCAGCGTAGAGGCTGGTGGTGTAGGAAAAGGCAATCATGATGGCCTGGCTGGGTGTTGTTGCCCGTCCGACTTGCTTCACGAAAGTTGACGTTTTCTGCAACTTTACCGGGTTTTCCTAGATGGTGTCATCTGCAACTCGCACAGCGAGCATCAAGAAGGAAAAAGGAAAAAGACAAAGAGGGATGGCTGCAGGCGACGCCCGGCGCGCGCAGGCTCTTTTCAATATAACATAAATGAGCTGCCCGTTTATTGATTCGGCCAATGACATGCCAATTGAGCAGGCGCCCGGCCGAGTTCCACCTCGAGCAATCATCACATTTCGCTCCACTGACGGGTAATTATACAAGGGGTACCCCCGTGGCCTCGATGAGTTTACGCGGTTCATTTCGGCCTGCACAGCCTCAAAGACCCCGGACGCTACGTGCAGATGTCTGGGCTGCCCACTTATTCGGGGCGAATCTCCGTTGAGCATTAGGCGCCCGACTTGCCGGACTTCCGAGCGGCCACGCGTGGATCGCGGACAGGATTGGACGGGTCAGGTTGGTGATTGGGCGAAAGGTGTTCAATCCTGGGCACTAATTATGTTTGCCGACTTATACTGAGCTTGAATCTGCCAAGAGTGCGCCATGATTCCAAGACAACCCTTGTCCGGCCCGAGGCTAGCTTCATCTCAACTCCGGAAAGCTGACCCCATTTGTGGCATTTAGCTCGCCAATTCTTTTTAGAGGGCATGGATTCTTGCTCCCACTTCTCGCACTGAATATAGTCGGAGGTCAAACCTTTCCAAGCAAGTCAAAAATGCTCTATAGCAACCAAGTATACAACGCAGCCACAAGACATCACCAGGCATTGTCAACTCCATAGCTGTCATACAACCCCAGAAACCCAACTTCTCCATCCGCGCACAGTCTAGTTACTGCTTCTTCTTCTTCGCACTCGCCCGATCCGTCTCGTCCGTGCCGTGCAGCCAGTCCAGGAAGCCGAGCCCGCCAAAGTAGACGTCGAAGCGCTCGTGGTGCCGGTCGTGCTTGCGCGCCAGGCCCCGGAAGAAGTCGTAGCCGCTGTGCACCGTCGCCGTCTCGACGAGCTGGTAGGCGAGAAAGGCCCAGAGCGTCAGGACGTGCGAGCGCAGCAGCAGCGGCGGCAGCACAATCGGCAGCGTGTTGGCGGCGACGTGCTCGAGCGGGTGGGCGTACTGCGACGCCAGCGCGACCGGCGCCGTGAACCGGTGGTGCGTCTTGTGCACGCGCCGGTACAGCGGCCGCCAGTGCAGCAGCCGGTGCGCGTAGTAGAAGAGGGCCTCGCGGGCGAGCGCGGCGACGACCAGGTCGCGCGCCGCCTCGGCCGCCGGCGACCTGCAGCGCGAGGACGAGGGCCTGGTTCCGCAGCGCGACGGCGCCGGCGTGCAGCACGTCGCCGCGCGTGGGCTGCCTCGGCGCCGGCTGGATCTTGTGCGCGGCGGAAAAGGAGGGCGCGACCGTGTCGAGAGACAGGTAGAGGAGCGAGGGCAGCCACCAGAAGACGAGCTGGACGAGCTGGCTGCCGACAATGTCAATGACGTGCGGGTTGTAGGTCGCCACCGTCTGCTTCCACAGGGCCTCCATGGTGAGTATCGGCTGCAATGAGGTGCCAGGTGAAGTGTGGCAATCCAACGGAGCTCAACACATCAGATGAATGGATACCCGACGCGGGACTATTTATGGAAGGATATAAAGAAGAAGAAATTTCCCCACGTAACGGAGGGTGCTTGTCAAAATCAGCTGGTGGCGGACGCCGCCGTCTCTACAGTGGAGAGCGCGGGCCGTCTGGAGCCAAAAGTTGGGCCGTGATTCCGCCAACTAGGCCGTAAGGGTTGCAGAATCCGGGGTATGTTTTTCTAGTTCGTCCGAAGATCAGACCATTATTATTATAGATTCAGCTAGACATGTATTGACTGAGCTACGTGCTCTACCAGCGGCGACGACTTATTCATCGCCATCCATTGTGCAGCCATCGCTGCAGAATATGGTAGCTCGCCTCTGGTGCGTCGCCGGGAACCATGTGCCCGGCATCCTCGACCGCCATAAAGACCAGTCTTCCGTCCTGCGTGCCCTTCCAGGATCCCGCTCCCTTGACCTCATCCTCCTTGAGGTCCTGCCAGTCGGCGACACGGTACTCGCCCATGCGACTCCAGATGATGCGCTCGTACTGGGCAATGTTGCCGTGCGTGTTGATGCCCGCGTCCAAGTTGCCGTTGAGCGCCATGATGCGGATATCGCCGATGCTCTTGCCGTCGTCCACGAACTTGGGCGTCTTGTATGCGTCCAGTATGTCGGCGACCAGCGGCGTGGTGGGAATCCAGGCCGAGCCGGACTCGGTGTAAGCCGAGTTGATGTCCAGGTTGACATCGTGATAGGTGAATGAATCCGGAAACTTGAGTGCCTTTTTTGCTTCCTTTCGGTTCAGATACTCGGTGAAGTTGCCCATGTATGGATTAGTGCAGAACGGCGGGGTCAAGCAAGGGCGATGTACTAGAGAACAGAGTTGCAGTCAGCGGCAGCGCTGGGCCGAATCACGACAGCTCACGCTTCTTCAAGGCGTTGTGCTACATGCAGCGGGTGATAGAACGTACTGTGAAAGGGATTGCGCTCCCCCTTCTCCACCAACTTGTTGTAATAACCGTTGATGCTCTCGTCGGCGTAGGCGACTCCAGCTGCGCAAACGATGGGATCGAGTGACTGCTCGCATTGCCGGGCAAGCTTCTCGTAAGCCGGCATGGCGGCGAGAATTTGCTCGCATTGATCTTTGGTGAGGATTCCCACGCCGCGCTCATCTTTGCAAAACAGCTCGTAAGAGCCCAAAGTTGGGCCGGCAAAGTCGAGCACGGCATCAATCAGAATCATGGACGTGATGTTGCCCCAGAATGCAGTCGGCGCATCGTACCGGCGGGACTCGAGGATATGATGGACATAGGTTGGGCCGTAGTGGCCGCCGTACGACTCGGCGGCAATGTGGATGGGCAGATGGGCCTTGGCCGGGAACACGTCGCGGAAGAAGATGTTGAGAAACTCTTGAAAGTCTTGAGCGCCATCCATGTCCACGGTGGGGAGCTTTCCGCCCTCGGCCATGCTGGAGAATCCGACGCCGGCCGGCTGGTCGAGGAAGACGACGGTGGCATTGTTGTTCCAGGACCAGGGGTTCGGCTCTGGCGCGCTGGTGCCGTTGCGGAACATGCAGGCGCCCATCTCGGTAAAGGCGCCCGTCATGGACGAGCCGCCCGGCCCGCCATTCATCCAAAAGATGACGGGGTCGTTGGCCGGATCGCCGCGGCTCTCAAAGGCCCAGAAGAAGAGACGACGCGTGTCGGTCACGTCGACGGTGCCGGTCCACTGCTTCTCGCCGTACGACGGGCACACGGCGCCGTCCTGCTCCACGAGGGCGTGCTGGCCGTGCTTGTAGGCCGGAAGGTCGGCCGCGGAGAACCCGCCGTGTCCGCCCAGGGGCCGCTGGGACTGGGCCGCAGTGTCGATGCGGTGGTGCTTGCGGGAGCCGCGTGCGTCGCTCGCCGCTTTGATTCGGCCGCCATAAGGGCCGAAAGGCAGGATGAGCTGGGCAGCGGCACTGCCGGCCAGCGCCGCGAGAGCAACGGCTGAGATCTGCATTTAGAATCAATTGCACTCAAATGGAGGATTTGGATTGAAGTATTGATGAATAAATTACGTTTCTCATTACTGGCTCGGCCGTGTATTTAGCCCAGGGATGGCTATGTAATGGACGCGCAATCGCTTCCCGTACCCGTCAAATCAGGCTGGAGTCGGCACCTGCACAAAAAGCGTTCAGTCTTGTTGGCTTTGCCTATTTCAACGCGGGGCAGCCGTTCTCTGAACTGTCAATAGCATTTATTATACGCAATCTATGTACAGAAAATAATTCATCCAACTCAGCGATACTTGCCGTTGTCATAAGACAACGGCTGATGATTATGCCGATGCATCGTGCTCCGAGTTTCCTTCTTCCTTCAGACTTTCACATATATGCTCCGCGGTCCATGTGGCCATTTTGTACGGATAAAGAATAACTAGCGAGGTTGGAAGTTGGCAAGCTTTTGTGCGCCGCGTAGTAACTGCTTGGTTGTCTTCGCAGCGATCAATTCTATGACACAACGATAGATTTTGCTGCGAAATTAAGCTGCTCAGAAAATTAGAAATATTACACGATGGCCGTCTTTTTAAAAACCGAAATTCGACCTAGTGCGACCGTCGCGGTATGAGGTCTTTGTAGGAGTGCTCAAGGGTGGCATCCTGCCACGGAAGAAAAAGTGGCAGCCAATGGGGGAACTTCTGCTTGCTTAACCAGGTAATTGGGGACGTCGTCACATTCAACGTCCTCTTGGCAGACCAAGAGTGTACCACATATCACGGAGGATATGCTACACTTTCTCCACGGTGGGATTGCCGACCGGGCTACATATCAACAAGCAGAGCTTTCGCAGCTTACCAATGACAACTAATCAGAACGCAAGTGGGACGGCGGGGTTCGTTAGACCCAAGCCACGGCCCATACACAGAGGGGAGAGGGCAACTAAGTTCGTGAGAGCTGAAGAAGGCTCGTTCAGTCACTAGTTGGTACCAAGCGAGGCTCAGCGAAGAAAAGACGGAAGATGGATAAAAAAAAATCGCTAGACTGTGACGCGGTGGGTTGACTCAGGAACAACTCCACAGCAAAAGGTTGTAAGCAGCATGTTGAGCAGTGTTGAAAATTGATAATTGGGCGAGCGAGTCCAGTTCCTGATTACAGAAGCATGACAAAAGCTGGCAACTCCGCTCCGTAACCTGGCGCGCGGTAGGCACGTAATCTAGTGACCAACCAGCACAGGTTGCAGCTGGAGCACAGAGCCAACTGTTGCGCCATCTGTGATCTGTAATGCCGGGAAGCGGCACCTGCGGCTCCTGCGGGCTATTCCGTTTCCAGAAGTATACCCTCGTTTTCCGAAGGCTTCCGCTGAAAAGGCCAAAGAGTATAAGTAGTGGGTAGGCGAACGCATGAATAAAGTAAAAAAAATGCCTCGTTATTCCACAGTCTTCAACATCATCTTGTTCATCCTCGCAGCTCTACTCGCAATCAATTCCAAAATGTCTGCCCCCAAGGTTTCCACCAACGACTGGCTCGCCGCCGCCAAGTACCGCCGCACCGTCTACGGCCTTAAGGGCACCTCCAAGGTCTCCGACAGCCGCGTCCAGGAGATTGTCGAGGAGGTTCTCGCTTTCGCTCCCACGTCCTACAACACCCAGCCCGTCCGCATCACCCTCGTCACCGGCGAGAAGCACACGCAGTTTTGGGACATTGTCATCAACACGGCCGAGCCTATCCTCAAGGGTGCTGGCGAGGCCGTGTGGGAGAAGATGAGCGGCATTTTGCAGTCTCACAAGGCTTCCTACGGCTCGGTATGTCTATCCTTGGGAAAAGAAAAAGAAAAAAAAAGGAACCGAGTTTCACTAACACGCCATTGCTAGGTTGTCTTCTGGGAGGACACCAACGTCACGGAAGAGGCCAAGAAGACGCACGCCTCCGCTGCCCACATGTTCGAGTCCTTTGGCGAGCACGCCTCCGGCATCAATCAGATCCTCGTCTGGACTGCCCTGGAGCTCGAGGGTCTCGGCGCCAACCTGCAGCACATGAACGGCATCCCCACCGTCGAGGAGGCGCTCAAGAAGTTCCTCGACGTCCCGGCCAGCTACAGGCTCCGTGCCCACCTCAACTACGGTGACGAGCCTGCCGCCCACAACGAGACTGTGCCCCCCAAGCTGCCCGCCAGCGAGACGTTCAAGTACGTCAACTAAGATACCAAATTATAGACATAGACGGCGTGATTAGCCACCTGTACATGATGAATCAATAGACGACACAAACAAAAACAAGTTGCACTTTTTTTTTGGCATCAAGTCGCCCAATGTGATATTTTGAACTGGTGATAGAAGTATTTATCCGAGTCTTTGATTGTGTATCTCGGTAGTATTATATGGTTTGGGTATTGGATTCATCAGCGTCTCTCAGCGGCCACCGTTTCAGCACTCTCAGAAACCCGATCTTCAGCGGTCGGGTAGTTTGCAGAAGCCTTGCCGCGACCCTCACGGTCAACATCTAGCTTGCGCGATCCGATGGAGTCCTCCATCCCGACATTACCCTGAGCCGGGGCGGCAAAGTGGTCCTCCTTCTTGCGGTGACCGCCGTGCAGCTCCTGGCTGGTCTGGCCGGAGCCAGGGTGGCCAAGACCCGTGTGCACATCGGCAGATGTAGCGCCGCTGAGTGTCGCAGACGCTTTCGCACCGTTGGTGCCGTCCTGCGAGCCAGCAGGTGTTTGGCCTTGAGGGTTGGGCTGAAAGGTCCGGCTGGCGGGGGCAGTGCCGGGCGCGTGTGTCTCTGCATGGAATTCAGGAACTCGGTCATTTCCTACCAAGACGCCGGGAGCATGCTGCATTCATGTGTTAGTCCTTGGTATTTTTTTTTTTTTTTTACCAAAGTGCGGTGGTTACAACTTACACCTTTGGTTGTGAGAGGCTCCGAGGGAGGGACTCGGCTGTGAACCTCGGCGTGCTCGGACACAACAGAGTCGGCGTTCCTCGAGGCAGACATGGTTGATTAAGTGTGCTTTTTAATGATGTTGATATGAGTACCTTTTCTCGAGTTATTGACAGCGGCCGTTGTCTTTTATACATCTAAGATGCTCACACAAGAGTCATACATGTGGACCACCGACGACGAAAGCGTGATGTGAAGGTGATGTCAACCATGAGGCAGACAGCTTGGGCCCTGACAGGCTCCAGTAGAATAGCAGGTAATTGACATCAGAAATCTGGAGTTTTATAGCTCTATGTCATATTTTTCGGACCATTACGTCCGACGAGCGTTGTGGCCATCTCATGCAGATGTCTTGTTAGCGGCGGCTAGCTAATCGCTGTAAACTAGAGATCGCTCTTATTAGCCTGGCAGCCGGCAACCGGGTACAAGCCTGATCTGGTAAAGGTACACAGGCAGTATGAAAAACCTGATGCCCCAGCTTCAGGAATATAGCCGATAACGGGGCGTTATAACATGTGGGGAGTGCCTTGGCAGCCTTGGCGACTATGGCAGGACATCTGATGTAGTGAGAATGATTGAGACAGCTGTACTACCAAAAACCCCAGCGCAGCAGACAATTAGTTACCAAACCATGCAGCGACCTATTGTCTTCAACAATGCCTTCTTCTCTACCTTTGTGCTCTCCGTGACGTCATGATAGCTGAGATCAGCGAGATCCCCAGGTTTTACCTCTTCTTAGTTTAAGCTCGAAGCTAGCGGCTCAGCCTAGCCTCGGCCGCATTGGTCGCCGACGCGCAAGCCTCTTCCCTTGCTCTTCCGTCTTTTCTTCTGCCTTTTCGCCCCTCTCTTCTCTTCCCTCTCCTCCAACAAACTCGAACAAAAAAAAGACGAAATCATGAAGTACGGAACCGTTCTCAGCCTCACCCTCGCGGCCATGGCCTCTGCCTCGATTGGCGAGCGCGACTCGGCGCCCTACAAAAAGGTCGTCGAGTCCATCACCTCGTCGGTCGAGAGCCTGGACTCTGCCGTGCAGAGCTACGACGGCAACGACAAGACGCCCGTCATTGACGCCTCGGACGCGCTCGTCAAGTCGCTCGACGACGGCAAGACGACCATTGACGGCCTCGACAGCCTGAGCGCCAGCGACGCGGGCCCGCTCTCGGGCAGCCTCATGACGCTCAGCAGCAAGAGCCAGACGCTCACCGACGACCTCAAGGGCAAGCGCGGCGACGTGGAAAAGGCGGGCGAGTGCGACGCGGTGCGCAAGGCTCTCGGCGACATCAACACCAGCGCGCAGGCGCTCGTCGACGCCGCCGTCAGCAAGATCCCCAAGGGGCTGCAGTCGCTCGCACAGGGCTTCGTGTCCCAGTTTACAAACTCGTTCAAGGAGACGCAGGACTACTTTTCGACATCCAACTGCATCAATGGCGGCGGCAGCAACAGCACGTCGTCGTCGACTGGCGGCTCGGGAAGCTCGTCGACCGCCGGCTCTACGACCTCGCCGACGAGTGGGCAGACGACGGCGTCTCCCAGCGGCAAGAGCGGCGCCTCCGGGCTGGCTCCTGTATGGGGCTGGGGGGCCGTCATGGCTCTGTTTGCCGTGTACGTATAGTGTTATATATGGCTTGTGTATTTATCTATTGGAATACTGCTAGGTGCGGTAGACATCAAACTATCAGCCAAAAAGCCTACTTTTGAATTGTAGCGCGGCTGAATTGTGGAATTAAAAGCACAAATAAACTTACGACGAGACTGTCTGCGAAATGAGTCGACTTGGCGAATTATTCATGAAAACGCAACTGAAATAAAGACAGTGCCAAAGTCTGTTCCCTTCTCTTGTCACCACGTCTCAGTCAACTTTTACCTCTGCCGCGGTCATCGCCCTCGCGGGCTTCGGGGCTTCGCCGCTTTCAACGGCTGTACCCCCGATCTCGATTACTGCGGCTATAATCTCTACGCAAAAGTGTCCTCAACCCATTGACACAATGACCCCGAGAGATGAGAGAAGAATTTAAGGATTTCTGCTTCTGATCAGTCGTCGGAAAAGAATTTAAGGTATATCTTGGCTCACTGATTATGTGCAGCTTTCGTCGGCCGCCAGAAGGTGGCTCAACTCTGTTGACCCAAGACAATATTGTGTCACTTTTCCACAGTACGTAATTCTGATTATAATAAGTTCGTGATGGCAATTTGGCCAATTTTGGCTGACCGCCGATAAGAGTATGGCCATGCTTCGGACAGCCGCTGGCCCATGATACACGCAGTTGCTTATGCGACAAGAGTCGCGCCCCGCGACAAAGTAGCAAGCACAGTGTCTGGCTTGCTCTTTGAGCACTGGGACCAGATGGAAGAGATCGAGACATGAACAGCTACTATACATGTAAAACCACATTGTCTGCAGAAATGGTTGCAAGAGCATCCTGGTCGCGCCGCACCGCCCGTAAGACTGTCGGACGATGACCTAGACGCCTCATCAGTAGCCGCAAGGAGGACCAGATCTCTTGATATCTTTCTCAACTGTAAGAGTGGCCCTCAACGGGCTTCTAGTCTGTTGACAATCGCTAATAGAATGTGAAAGTGTCTTGTCTCGCCTCGATATGGCAGTGCATGGCTGTCGCAGCCTAGACGAATGCGTAAAGCTCGACCCTGCTGCTCTGTTTTATGATCTCATTGGGTAAAAAATGGTTCCTTTATAGGTCGGACTCATTCAACACATGACATCCGGAAGTCAGCTTTATAAACCTCATGAATGGCAGTGACGCTGGCTCACTGAACTGAGATATGCGACCGTCCCGTTTGGCTAGACTGCTGACTGACTGAGAATGGGTGATAGTGCTCACGTCGCAGCAATGAACATTTACGAAAAAGATGTTTGCCGAGAAGCCGTCGAGAAGAGATGCCTGTAGCAAGTATCGCTGCGAATTTCTGGAACTGGGAAGAAGCCAAGATGAGGCGATGGTCATGGAGAAGCTGCTGAGAGGGCCTCCCCATGTCGACGTGCTTGCCAAATGGCTGCACAAGTAAGCAAAATGCTCCAAGGTTGGACAAATACATGACCAGTAGCAACATGAATATCGTCCTCGACCTTGCTTCTATGCTTATATTTTCGTCGCATAGTTCATTCATTTGGCTGCACGGCCTCGATGGGATGTAGCACAGGATATGAGGTTGCAGTCGTACTGGCAGTTATTAGCCGGCTTCCGAACATGTTGGCCGCACAAATGTTACAGAGTACCGCATATGCCAGCGGTAGCGTACCCGGCGCTGTGACTCCCGATCGGTACCCAATGGCATGAGATTGACACGTTGGGCAGTGCTTCGGGATGGAGATTGAGTCAAATCGCATCAGAGCGCGCCACCTGTGCCTAATACGCAAACTACAGCAAGGGCAATATGCAAGATGCAGGCGGCGGTTTGGCGTGCCCTGTTTCACTGCAGGTCGGGCGTTGGGGGCCGGTGAGTCCGGGGCCATCTCCACCGGGCGGGCGGTTGATACTTGGTGGACTAGGGAGCTTGGCAAGGTTTTGGCACAAACATGCCCGTCTGGATTATAGAGTTTGTGCCCAATCGTTCCTCATCATGGAGTCGCGGCCCAACGGTAGTGGCGAGGGCTCGGCGCAAGGGTGAGCGAGACGAGAGTCATAGCAGTTAGTAGACGAAAATTAAAGCCGCATATCCGTTTGCTCGACAACGACGACGACGACGAAGCCAGGGAAGGTGGGCTTGTTTAAACCAAGGCCAGGCGACTTGGACGAGGGACCAACCAGGTCACGAGGAGGGAGGGAGGATGAGATGGTGGGTGGGCACGAGCCGGCTGGCGTTGCTGCGGGTGCGAGGTGCAGTGAAAGGCGTGGGTAGGTACCTAGCAAGCAGGCACACTGGCAGGTCGTCACGTACATGCCTAGGTAGGTACCTAGGTAGCTAGATGGAGATGCTTGACGAGGGGAAGAGTGCAAACGCAAGATGGCACGCACGGAGGCGGCAGGGAAGTGGAAAGTATCCGTAACGTATCTCTTCATCATCTCACGAGGGAGAGATGCGTCTGCAAGATGGTGGTGTGGCTAGTGCATCATGACGTCCTTGGAGAAGCTGCAGCTGGTGAGGTCAGTGGCTCGCGGACCTTGATTCGAGGCATAAAGACTGCTGATATAGGCCAGGAACCTCCCTGAGCAGGCCTGCGCGCGCCTGAGCAGGTGGCGGACAGGCTTGTAACCCACATTTCGCGGGGCGGCACTTTCCAGGTTTCAACGGCCTTCAGTGGACTGCAGCGGGCTCCAGCGGGCTCCAGCGTCGGCTCCAGGCGGGCGCCAGAGGGCCGCAGCGCCACAACCCAAGGTGTGGGCGGGGCGCGCACTGCCACTTTCACGTCATCCATCTGCTCGCACCTGAGTCTTTCCTCACTCTTTTGGACCGACACTCTCGTACCAAACGGCTCGCCCGCTCCAACTGGGCCTCCTTCAGCCCTCTCTTTTCCTTTTACCAGCCCACACAGCGCAGTTTCCCGGCCTTTATCAGTCCCCTTTTTTTTCTTTTCGCTAGTCCATCTCCTTTTTTCTCTTCTTTTCAACGGCTCTACCCGTCCTTGTCTTGCTCCCTCTGTCCGTAGTGCCAGCAGCGACTCGTTTATATACTACGCCCACCACCGCCCGTTTGTCCTACCTGCCTGGCAGGTACTCGACCCCGCCAGCTCCCTCACTCGTCCCCTAGCCTCGCCACGCCAGCAACGGTCGGTAGCATTTTCTTGGCCCATCATGAGCCGCGGCGACCGTTACGAACAAGACCGCTACTTCTACGAACGTGACCGCGACTATGAGCGCGATCGCGACCGCGGCGGCGGCGGCGGCAGCGCCAGTGGCGGATACGCCCGCGACCGAGTCGTCGAGGATGACCGGTATTACATGCGGGGTGGCCGAGGTGTCGACGTAGAAGAGCGCGATCGCTTCTACGAACGCGACGTTGACGTCGACCGCCGCCGCCCTGCCTACGAGGAACCCCGCTACACCGACCATCTGGCCCGCGACTTTGAGCGCGGAGTTTCGCTCGACGATAGGGAGCGCGAATACCGCCGCCCCAGAAGCGACATCTTTGACCGTCGCCCGGAGCCTGGCCCTCTCGTCCGCCACTCGCCTCCTCCGCCTGCCAGGTCGTCCCGCTACGAGTATGACGAGCGTGATACCTATCGCGAGTCTTACCGTGAACCGCCCCGGGAGCTCGGCCCTGCACCCATGCGTGACCCCTACCGCGACGAATTTTACCCTCCCCCGCCTCCCCGCTCTGAGCGCCCGGAACAATTCCATGAGGTCGTTCGCGAGCGCACCATCGAACGTGACCGCAGCCCAGCTGCCTCCCGAGTCAGCCGTAGCCACCGCAGTCACTCAAGGTCGCGCAGCAGAAGTGCTTCCAGCCACAGCCGCAGCGGTGGAACTAGCGTGCACGCAGAATACCCAAAGAAGGGTAAGACACGTATACCCGCTCGTCTCGTCTCGACCAAGATTATCATCGATTTGGGATACCCTTACGTTGAAGAGGTACGTAAGCTTCCAAGACTGCGCGTGCCGCAATTACTAACGTATTCAGGGAGGCACAATCATTGTTCAAAAGGCCCTTGGTCAGGAACACATTGATGAGCTCCTCAGACTGAGCGAGGAATACACCAAATGTGAGTAGCCAGCCCCTCGTCCCACTCGTACGACCTTGAAATGGGCTAACATATCGTAGCTGAGGTAGAGATATCTGTGCCTGCGCCTGCAAAATCGTCTGCTGGCGAGATCATTAAGGAGCGCCGCGAGGAATACCATAGCCCGCACCATGAGGACATCAAACAAGAAGTCATCATTTCCCCCACCCCGCAACCAATTTATATCCAGGCCCCGGCCCCGGCCCCGGCCCCG